>VYZM01005632.1:28910-50716 GCA_013398915.1 Dromas ardeola | reverse complement strand
TCACTGCCACAAACTATACTTTGTGAAAAGAAAGTATTTTACCTCACAGAATTTTACACAATAAGTTTCACTTGAAGCCTGTGCTTTGAAAAGTTCACTCACCTCTACTTAATCAGCTTCTGATGCATTTTGAAGAAATAACTTTTAAAACAATAGAGAGATGGTTTCCACTTTTCTAGTATTTTAGCTTGGCAGAGTAAATAAAATATTTTGATTTCTCCCTCCCCAATGTGTTTTTTGCTCAGTAAGGCTCAAATCTGGATACATTTAGTGTTCGGTGACAATGCAAACCATTTGTACCCTGTTCATCTGTTGACTGACTGATTTGGTAGTCTGTTTTTGTTTATTTTTAGCAGGTTAAATCCTACAGGATCTGTATATGGAAGACTGACTATTTCTTTGTGATGTTGCTTTCCAATTTTAAAAGTGCTGGCAGGCAATGCTTTTTTTATGAAGGATAGTTTCTCTTGAATTAATTTTCAGCTTTGCATTTTTATTTTATGATTTAGTGTTCAAATGGTGACTTTACATACAAAGATCTGGAAATTATTCTTGTTCTTTGGAAATTAAAATATTTTTTCCTATTCACATTTATGAAATAAGGCTCTCCCTGCAGAATTTTCTACTAGGAACCTATGCTTCATTTCGTTTTATCGTCTACAAATACACACTAAAGACTCTATTAGTGGGTATTTATAGGGCAAAAAAAAAACCCCTTTCCTGAAGCAGCTTCTTTATAATGAATACTGATAATAAAAACAGCTTCTTTATAACGAATACTGATAATAAAAAAAGATTTCAATTAAAGATTAGGAGAAAAGAAAAAAAGTCAATATTTACAATGCACTCTGTATTTTTCTTAGAAAGTGTAGTATGAAGTAGTACTGCTCAGAGTTATTCCAAATTCAGCAGCAGTTAGGTCTGATGCTAACAATTCAGCACATACTTCAGTTCTTACAGATCCAGCCTGAGCACAAAGTGACAACACAAAGCATTCTCGGCTGTGCATGTCTCTGGGCTTATGTTATCTCGTACAATTTTAAAAGATTTTTTCATATGACCTCTCTCTTTACAGTACATCAGATTTGTGCTCAGAAAACTATAAAGCACTAAACTAAGATATGAATAAGGAACTGTTTTCCAGTTAGCTGCAACTTGTCATACTTGGCATATATACTTTGTACTTGGACTTGAACATACCAAGATATCAGCAGAGTCAAAACCTGGAGCACACTTCAAATGTTAAGCATTGCACATTTTAGTGGTTCTCTTCTTTTTTCTTCCCGTTGGCTCTTTGGAAGTTTTGGAAGTGACTATGCAGGACTAGCACAGACATCTGCTGCAGCACTTTGCTGAGCCTCACTCGGTGCCTCAGGAAGAATATTACCTGACACTGACACATTAAGTCAGAGAACATAATGTAAATTCTGTGCTTCAGCTGTACAAGCAGAATGTAGGATATTTTCAGTTTCATTAAAAATAAAGAAATCTATTGGAAAAATATGACTTTTCTAAAAATAATGATAATTTTTTTAAAATAATGGAAATAGTAGCACCAAATTTCTTTCTTTGGGAATATTAAAATTCTCAGCAGAATACTAAACATCAGTGGTTGAACTTTTAAATTTTGTAAATCTACTAAGATAGCCCACATAGTTCTTAATGCTTTTATCCATATTGCCTTTTTGAAGCTTGCAAATTTTGGCAACCTTAATGCATTTTATTTGTCGGTGTTAGTAATTAATTAAGCTGTAGCCAGAGCAATGTGCCATTTCATGAAATAATAACTATTCAGCTGTAGATATTCAGTGGCGAGAGGAGCAGGATAGGAATGAGTAAAAGAGTGAAGTTTTGCATTAGTTTTGTTGTACGTCTTTTGCTTTTTAAAAATGGTTGAAAACAGAAGTGAATGTTTGTTGAGAAAGAGACAAAGAACAGAGGTGTGGAAAGTTTTGATTGAATGCTTAATGCATGTAAATTAAAAAACAATAACAACAACAAAATTGTAAAAGGGGCTTTATAATTCACTCTGAACAACAAAAAGAGAGCCCCTCACTTCAAAGGTGTCCTTTCAAATTTTATCTAAGTCAGTGTGCACCAGGGACCAAGAATTAACTCTGGCACAATGCTAGGAAAGACAATGAAGTCAGTCCACAGACGAATTTTGTCCTAACTGTTGTTAACAACTACTGAGTAACTCACAACTCTGTGCAGACTGAATTAGACATTTAAAACTCCCAAAGTGGATGTATATATCCACAGTATAAAGCCGTGTCTTACACCAAATGGCATCCTTGTGAGAAGGCAGCCAAGAATGGAATATTTGTTATTGTTATCAATATTAATAATTGTTTCCAGTAGAGTTTGTGGTCTGGGGTTCCTGTTAATAGTAATATTGAGACTGCTTATTTTCTCATTTCCTGCTTTTCTGCAATTCAGTCTGCTGCCTGCATTTGGCTCTGTTGCTCAGAAAAAGGCTGCTCATACTTTTGATCCCTTATCTACACCCCTCTCTCCTACGCTGACCCTCAACCTTCCTCGCTTTGCTCTTTCTTCTTTCCTCTACCATCCTTTCCATTGACCTCTTATTTTCCTCTGACATTTTCTTCTCGAAACTACAATTATGCTTTAAGACTCTACTTTCATAAAGCCAAAACAAACCCACCAGAAAACCAGAGATCTGCCTTGTTTTTTTTTTTCTATTTTCTGATTGTTCATCTCTTCAAAACTCCTGAATTCTTTTTTACCACTACAGTTTGTTCAAAGGTATGATTGGTTTTGGTTTTTTATTTTTAATTTTTTAAAACAACTTTAGGGGACTACAAGAAATTCATTAAACATTTCAATAACGGTCAATTCACAGCTTTTCCAGAAAAAAAAAGTGTTTAAAAATGTTCTTATATTTAAATAAAATTCTTTTTAAAGGTATTGAGTTTAAATTACTTCATTTTTTTACCTGAAAAATCTTGTATTGATGATAAAAGCGTAAATTAGAGGATTACTTAGGCTCTAAAGGCCATTATAAAGGCCTCATAATTCTGATTAAGAATCACGTTAAGTCACAGTGAGCTACCAACTGTCTTAAATGAGCAAAGAAGGCTGTACATCAGGGATATGGTATGTAAGAAAAACCAAACTAGACCAAAAGCAAAATCCATTTCAGTAGAAACTTCTGTACTGCATAAGGATATCCAGGACTTTCCTTTTAATTTAATTAACTTCAGTGACAATTATGTTTTGCATGGCAAATGTTCTTCTCTTTGCTTACTTCAGTCTTCTGTCAGCTATTCATTTGATTGTAACCACCAACAGAAAGTGTACTTGGGAGTGGCAGTGGCTTCATTTTAGAGAAATATGAAACAGGTTGGAAAAACATTAATAAAACTTGGGAGGAAAATAGTCTATGATGTCAACACAACCTTCAAATCCATGGACTGCATTTATTAAAAAAATAAATATACACTTATGTCACACTCTTGTCATTAACATTTAACGTGCAAAGAGTGGGCGCACAGTCTATATTTAATTAAAACACAAAATTATGACTTCCATCTGCACATGCAGACCTGAGAAGGGGCTTAAGGTGCACAAAAAATTTACATCTGGTATTCAAATATTGGTGGGGGGTGATATTTTGACCGTATCAAGTATCACATCATTCCTCTAGTGTAGAATAAATATGATACTTTATTTATTAACGTTTGAAGACATTTTCAATATTTGAAGTTTCTCAGGCACTTGTATAGAGTTTAAATCATGTGGGGGAGCACAGCTTCCCAAGGTTAGGAGTCCTCCTCAGTTATTTACTTATTTTTATTTTATTTTTTGGTTCCTTTGGAAACACATACAGAATATTCTTTTTCTCAGCGCTGCTTTTTCTCTAATTCTTTTGTTCTATATTTGGTGCCAAGGAGCACAGACCATGTTAAATCCATACAGCAGTCTGCAATCTCCTTAACCATATGCTATTTTTACAGCAGGTCACCTGTGGAAATGGTTTTTGTCAACCAAATCCTCCTCTTCTTGGCTTGTCACTCTGCTTTCTCACACTGGGGATAATCCTGGTGCTGTCACTCTGCAGCCACCGAAGCCACCATCTGCTCTTTGCCCTGTTCCGGCCTTTGATCAAACAGCAAGCAAATCCTTCAGGATAGGGAAGGATTTCCTGGGCACCAGCCATACGGCAACATATTTGGTCATTGCATGGAGCCCTATGTAACACTGCAATTGTTGGGAAGTAACATGCTTCCCCAGCATCTTCACTTGGAGTTAAGGAGATTTCCCAATGCAGAAATCAATCATTCTTGCCCACCTCAGAACTGGCAAAGGCATTTGCACATGGCTTTGAAATAAGGTTATGAAGCGGACATCATGTGCCTCAGAGTGGCAAAGACTAACCCCACGCAAGAAAAAGGAAAGGACCATGCTAACCTTCCCACAGTCCCCACCTGAAATATGTTTGCTGACAAGGAGTTCAGGTGACCCAGAAAGATGTTGATTCAGAATTGTTCTCTTGTCTCCGTGTGAACAGACCTGATACTCAAAGTGTAAGGCTGGGTAGCTGCAAGAGGAAATCCAAAATGCCAAAGGGGATCCTGTTTTTGTGACAGAGGAAGGCAACTGGAGCCACTATAATACAAGCCAGTAGACCTTAGCACAGCTTGCTTTTGCTGAGCAGAGATGGGACCCAATATAGCACTTATCTCTCTTATGGGCATGGGGTGGGGGCATTTAATGGTACAATTACTGCTAAACCCTGCAAAACTGCATCTGACATTGCTTGAGGTAGGACAGAGGCTAACACAATCGCTGAGTAAGCGTAACTGCTGGGCCTTAAAATATCTGTAGACTATAACAGAATTGCTGAACTAACAAGCTGCTGAGCCAGCATAATGAATAGAACAGAGGAAAAATAATGCAATAACTTCGTGGTTAAGACAGCTGTAAATGAAAGAAAAGGGAAGGGCTGTCTCTCAGCCAGTTTCAAAGAACTGGCTCTTCAGTCTCTTGTATTTGGACTGGAATGGATTCAGCAAAACAGCAGAAGGACAGTCTGGACAGCTGAGAACGTATGTGGCCAGTGGGTCACAGTATTATAAGAAGATAAAAGACAACTCAGAAATTCATCAAGGTGGGGTCAGCAGAAGAGAATCAGCATTGCAGGTGCCAGGGGCTGAGAAATGTTTTTTGAAAGGTGAGCATTTTCTCCAAATTGCCTTGACATACTGAGCAGGATGTGCCTGGATCCCCATGCTGTGAGTGTGACCTCTAAGTGTCAATGGGGATCTTGCATACCTTCGTATGTTGAGAGAATTTAGGGATCTGGGCAGAAGAGTGTCTTATAAACAGAATGCTGTGCTGCTACTGACTGTGTACTACAGAGTTTATCATAAATATCCACTGCCGTTTATATAATTTCATTAGTTATTTTACAGGATTCCAACAAAGATAGACTAGATAGATGGGTGGATGGATGGATGGATAGATACATAGATAGACAGATAGATTCATACAGACAGACAGACAGACAGACATAAATCCACTTCCATGTTTAGCTTATCATTATCTCATTGTTCTGTTGCTATAATTGCCTGTAGTCCTTGGCTGCGTTTGGTTGTTCCACAGTTAAATATTGCTGACTTGCAGTTATATTTGCTGTTGCTGTGCTTGCACCTAGACAGTGGAATTTCTATAAGCTGCTAGTCAACATAACTTATTAAAATCATTATATATACACCACGTGAATAGTTAGTTTCCTTCCTAGCTGGAACGTATCATTGCACATCTCTGTGGTTGTGCTTCTACTCACTAATTCATTTGTATGTTCTATATAAATTTTACAGTTATATCTTTAAAAAATTAAAAGGGAGTATGGTACTGATATGTAGTCGTTCATATTGCTAAACTGTTAGCCTGGTTTCTGATATGTTTGGTCCAGGACTACTAGCAAAACTACTAAACTACCATGCCAACTAGCATGTCTGGGTATGCTTTGAAGGATGGCATAGGCTGGAAGCTGTTCCCAAGACAGTTTGGATGTCATCATCATGTTTTGGCAGGAAAGGATTTTAATTGTATGGACACAAACTGTACTATGTCTGTTGGCATCAAAAGCAAATTTAATCTTATTTAACACTATTTCATCTTATATAACACTTACACAAAGCCTTATGTATCTTTCCTACTCATGTCCGTGACAGTTTTGAGCAGGGTTCTAAAGCTTCTAGTAGGACTTTTTTTTTATTCCAACAGCTGCTGTTTTGCAAAATTAAACTTTTGGAAAAGTTCCACTGAACAAAGCAGGGCTGATAGCAATTGAATTTTGCATAAATATATGCTAAGATCCTACAGAACTTAACAGAGAATGAGAGTTTCATATAAGGGTATGGATCATCTTACAGAATAAATTAATTCTATATCACATTTAGCACGTCCCAAGAGCCATAAACAGAATATTTTGTCTTTTTTTCTTTATTATTAAATTTTGTTACATTTTAATCTGAGATTTAATACTGTCCTTTACAGAGAACACATGCTCAGTTTTTTCACACGCTTTTTCTTTAGGACATTTTTTCATTTCTTTCTTATTCTGCATTTTAATAAAAAGCAGAGAAAGTATGCAAAATATAACACATTGAGCTCTCCTTTCAAGCACAAGCAGAATGTTTACTCTTGAATTAAAGAAAAAAACCTATATGTCAGCATATTTAATTTTGAGTTTATATGAATTTGAGTCATTAAGCTTAAGTCTAGACTCAGAATGACATTTTTTTCCCTGTCATCTGGTTTTAATTGGATCATAATTTTATGTCTTCACAGAATGACTCTCATATGTTACTAGATTTTTAACAAAAAAATATATATAGAAAAAGACATGATTTCCCCCTATCACTTCCTATTTCCTTTTCTCAAAGACTTAAAGAATTATTTAGCACTTTAAGGACTGCTCCTCTTCTCTTCTCCTGTTTCTCAGACGAATTTCCAAAAAGAGGGGAGGAAGTTTCCCCTATCTCTTTTACAAAGTTAATTGTTCCTTTGTGGGATAAGTCACCTAAATGGGAAACGTGAAAAGAAAGTCTGCAAAGTAAAGCTCCCAGGGCTCCCATGGATGCTCACTTCAATCAGCAAAGGTTTAGAAATGCATTGGGGATCAGATACTTTAATCATTTAAAATCAGTGCCTAAATCCAAATATACCAGAGTGAAAATACAGAAAGCTGCTGCATTTCCTCCCTCCTGTTTCAGTTAGAAGCCATGTTGACAGCAGCTGTTCCTGCTGTGCCTGAGTCCTCCTTGCTCCCCTTAAGGAGCGCAATATTAATGTCTGTGCTTAGTCTGTGCTCAGATATCTGTATTCACATAAGCAGCTATTCTGCATTTCTTCATTTCCATCACAACAACACTCAACACATAACCAAGGCACTCTGATTTTACGGTGCCTGTTGTAATGGAATATGCTAAACAGGGAAAAGTGCAGTACTGCAACTGAAAGCATTAATAATTCCTGGCAGATAAATGGGCATACACCATGATACAGCTAGATAACAGTAAAAATGTTATAGATCTAAATAAATTATAACAATAACACTAATAATGAATAAATAAGAGTTTAAGATTTATTTTTCGTCTCCTTTTTTTGGCTAAAATCAAGAGGTAAAATCAGGTGACATTTTCAACATGAAAGCTGCAAGCATAAGCACTTGGTACTTCATTGCTACTTAATGAAAACTAAGATTCCAAGTAGTAACAAAAAAAAGCAACTCCTAGAGCTGAGGTTTCAAGAAAAAAATCAGTATTTTGTGATTCATGACAAAATCATAAAAACAGACATCATGGAAAATATACTGTTGAGATGCTGCTTCTCGTCTAGCCAAAATTAAGGTGGACTTTTCACTCTACTCTCACACAAATAAAAAGCAGGCAGTGCTCTCAGAGTGTAAATTTTGTAATTCTTAATTTTTCCTCAAAAGTGAATTACCTAAATAAGTAGGAAAATAAATGCTGTTAAAATGTGACTGCAGAATTTACTCTTTATCTCTTCTTTCATTCCTTTCCATTCATTTAACAATTTCAGAAGAAACTGCCTCTGCGTTCCATCGTCTTTCTAAAGGCTGAGTGAAAACCTCTGTCGCTGCCAACTGTTGCTGAACCTGATGTTTTATTTCCACAGCTCTCTCCAAACTTGTGCATGAACCTTAAGACCTGAGCTCATTCATGAGGCAAGCCTTTGCTTCAAACCTTATGCAAAATAGCCAGTGGGGTCATTTATTCGGCATAAGATTTATTCTTTAACTACTGCACATGGTTAAATTTACAGTGATGTTAACTGGGGTTCAATGTGTATATTAACAGGATGCTGGAGGACTAACTGAATTCCTTTCTGGTATATTCAAAGTCACCATAGGTGTTATTTATGCCACTTCTGTTCTTAGTGCCTTTGCCAAAAAATAAAAGTCAGTCCAACACAGTTGTCATCTAAAAATAAACACCAATGAGATCTTCTTCCTGTCGGTTGTAAGGTCATTCTGTAACTCAGCATGGTTCATTGATCTCTTCTACCCCCTGTGCCTTTCCAGATTTATTGGAAATCTGTTCAAAGGAGAATATATCTTACTGCGCACTACTCTAGGAACTGCTGCTAAACACTGAGTAAAAGATTCTTTTCTACTCTCTTTATTCCTTGTCCTTAGAGACAGAACCAAGGAAAATCTTCCCAAGTGTCTCAGTCGTCAGCTGAAAACAGATGTGCTGGGAATACAGGTTGAATACCTTCTGCGGCTCTTCCTTTGGACAAGTTCACTAGTTCAGGAAACACCTTGGGACCAATTCACGTCAGTGTGTGTCTGTATTGCTTCTTTCATTAGCGTGAAGAACCTCAAAGTAATTTGAGTCAATGACCTGATTATTAATAAAGAACAGCACCGGACACAGGTCAGACATGCCGGCTTTGTATTTATCTTCCCATTAATGTATCACAGTATTAAACAGCACTGTGAAGAGAGAAATCACATTGCAACTAGCAAGAGATATCTACCTATTTACTTCCTGTTAACTTATCCATATCATGGCACAGGGCAGTTCAAGCACTCATGTAAACATATGTAACTTATTAGAAAAAAATGGAGTTTCATCCACATTCACTCAGGTTACGTCCCCTCTTCACAGTAAATTCTGATATAAATGGGAAAATACAAACACATGTGCTGGGCGTTTTACTGGAAGCTCAGCAGCTGGAATCTAATCACTGAAGTCTGATTCATTTTTTTGTTCTTTTCCTTTTTTCTTTCTTTAAAATCAAGGTTTCTAGCAAGACTAATGTACGTGCACTCAGGCGAGCGGTATGTGTGCTGTATTAGTACAGCGGCACACAAGCAGTAGGATCCTGGGGTCTGTGGAGCTCCACCAAAACAAAGGGCTCGCCTTCGGGCTGCCCCTGGAAAGCAGCATACAAAAAGGGAAAGAGGCTCAGTACTTCGAGAAAAAGTAGGATGAAGCACTTGAATTCCTTTGATTCCTACTACAGAGGCACATGCGACAGAACAAATTTGCATCAGGCTTTTTGTAAAGTGTTATCTCCTGCTTTCCCCTATTGCTGGGCCAGGCAGCTGCGTGCCCCTTCCCCATCTGGACCGCATTCCTCTCTTCCCTCACTTCTCTATTACTCTTGAACATGAGCACTCACCTGCTTTTGGCCTCATGTTTTTGCTGCCAAGCGTATAATAGTGGGATAGAAAGGCTATGCTTTCAAGTCCTAATAATGGAAGACTCTTCCTCACCCAGTAAATTTGATAGGATGTTCTCTTTAAACCATTACCCGATGAATAGTATATAATATTAACAATCACTTTTTTCTCTGCCTCGTCTTCCTCCTTCATCCCAAAGGAGAAGTGGTGCTGAAGAGGCAAAAGAATTCAGAAATGGAATATTTCTCTTTGAGTAGACATTCAGACACCTTTATCTCTATCAGCCCCTCTCATATTCTCCAAAGACATCCCCACCTTCACGACCTCTCTAGCTTCCACCCAGTCGATTCCTTTGCTCTCTCCCCTGAAACAAACATGCAGCACACATTGTGAACTTTACCTAAATAAACACAATGGTATTTGAAATGAGTTTTTAAGTGCATGGGTGAAAGATGCTATTTCAGCCCAGCAGAACGGCATGCAAGAAAATCCACTGTCATACTTGTACACTGTGACTAGGCATAAGTTCTTTGTGAATTTCTGTTAAAGAGTTTTAAGGCCTGCTATCATTTCTTCATATTACATTTTTTAGTCAGGGTGTAACTTATTTATCAATAATTAGTGAATTAGGTGGGTGAGTTGCTTAAGCACTGACTGTCTTCCACCCCATGCAAACTGAATGCAAGG
The DNA here is from genome assembly GCA_013398915.1 of Dromas ardeola. Lineage (NCBI taxonomy): Eukaryota > Metazoa > Chordata > Aves > Charadriiformes > Dromadidae > Dromas > Dromas ardeola. Next base: position 40,347 of record VYZM01005632.1, on the reverse strand, counting down.
CTGTTTTCAAGGGGGCATGATCCAAACTTCAATAGATACTCACAACAGGTGGTCGTCCTATTTCTGTGTACGTGCTAAAAGTCGAGTGGCAGACTCGCTTGCCTGGTGCGTCTGCGTCACCCCTGCATGAGAAGCACATGAAAAATGCTTTCTGCAATTGATTTTCTTTCTTAAGCTGGGTAAACACCATCATAAACCCAGCCTCAAATATTCTCAATTTTCGCATACAGCTGGGCTTCCTTCTCAGCATACAGTAATTCCAGCTCAAATTTGTAGCCCAGTCTATGAAATAAACACAGCTATGTCCTTGAAATTCAATTTGACTAACTGGTCCAAATTCCTGAGATTTACACAAACTCTATGAGCATCTGAGTCTTCCGACACAGAGTCATAGAATCATAGAATCATAGAATCATAGAATGGTTTGGGTTGGAAGGGACCTTAAGGATCACCTAGTTCCAACATCCCTGCCATGGGCAGGGACATCTCCCACTAGACCAGGCTGCTCAAAGCCCCATCCAGCCTGGTCTTGAACACTTAAAGGGATGGGGCACCCACAAATTCTCTGGGCAACCTGTTCCCGTGTCTCGCCATCCTCAGACTAAAGAATTTCCTCCTAATATCTAATCTAAATCTCCCCTCTTTCAGTTTAAAACCACTACCCCTCATCCTATCATAACACTCCCTGATAAAGGGTCCCTCCCCATCTCTCCTGTAGGCCCCCCTTAGCTACTGGAAGGCTGCTGTAAGGTCTCCCTGGAGCCTTCTCTTCTCCTGGCTGAACAACCCCTGTCTGAACAACCCTGCTGAACAACAAGCCTGTCTCCATAGCACAGGTGCTCCAGCCCTCTGATCATCTTCGTGGTCCTCCTCTGCACTTATTTCTAAATATGTGTTCTTTGTTGGTTCAGTAGCTTTCTTAGGAAATCTAGGATATCTCCACATATTTTGCAGATAAATATTTAACATTACCTGCAAGGGTATAAAATCTATATATTTCCTGACACTGTTCCTAAAGAAATATAGTGAGACTGATCCCCCATGATAACAGGTAGCGAAGCTAGACTGGGAAAACAAACATGCAAGCAAACAAAAACATTTAGGAAGCATCAGGATACCACAGAACTGAATAGTGTAACACTTAGACACCTTTGCAGCCAGCAGTTGGAGATAGGTAAGAACCTTACAAGATGATCCTAATAACCAGCATGCTGAGTTGACAGCGGTAATGTTAAAATACTGAAAAAGCAGCCAGTCTAAACTAGCAGAGCAAAGAAACGTCCCTGAAGTTGTGTTTAAATCTCACAGATAAATTAAACAATGCTTCATTTATTTTTTCCAAGATCTGTTGAGGTTTAGGGCCTCAGAGCAAGAACTGCAACCCAAAACTTCCCGTCATCACATATGAAATGAGCACACTTTAACTGTGGAGTTGGTGAGCCTTCTCTCTCTCTCACTTTCTCTCCCCTGTTTTTCTTCTTCTTCTTGCTGTAGTAGAATGTCTATTTCAGTAGGTTTTTAACAAAGTGAAATTGCTTTAAAATGAGTTCAAATAGTTGTTAAAATAGGATTTAAAATAGGATTCACTGTAGACTTTGACTGTCCCAGGCCGCACATACCCAATTGCTTCCTAGTTAGGGCAAATCATAGGAAAAGTGGCTTTCAGTTATTTCAGGCAGAGAGGGTGACTGAAGCCCACGTCCCCTGGATGTGAAATTAATGCTCTAACCACTGACCCTGGGTATAAAAGGATAGCATTGAAACACATCATATCTTACAAAAAATGGCAGGTGTGGCTGAATGTGGTGTAAGTGTGCTCATAGCACTTCTGCTGGATTGAGTTCTTTCAAGGTTCCTGGTAACACTGCATCTAATTTATAGATCCAAGCCAGCCCAAAGCAGCACAAAGTTGTCCAGCTTTGTTAAAACTGTGGCACTTTTGGACAGACACAGAACAAGACTTCAGGTGTTAGAGGAACTCTTCTGTTGAAAACCGAGCCGTTTTCAGAGTTCAAGTGCTTCCAGAATAAGAAGTCATCTGAGTTGGGGTTTTAAAGATGGCAAAGCTGGTTTACAGCGCACGAATTTCACCTGACTTCCACTTGAGGAACTACAGACCCTTCTGGAGTTATACATCGATTCACAACTGTAGGAAGAAAAATAACCCCAAAGTATTGTTTTTCCCATAGGTGCAGTACTTTAACTCCCCTTACACAGGTAAAGAAAACCTACACCCAGATTTCTCAGGATTATATTCTGAGATATCCTTCCATTTCAAAATCAAATGTGAAAGAAAAAGGCCACCTACAAGACATGTTAAGGATCTGTAACAAATTTGCTGTTAATGCTTTTATCCAGACATGATTGAACTTCATGCCCTCCTCAAGCTCTTTCCACCTGCTCAGCGAAACCCAGAGTAAGAAAACAAGTAACTGCTGTAAATTGATCTTGAACTTTACTGTCTCACTTCCAGGTCTTCCAAAAAATCCTTAACGCTGTAACTAGAGTTGCAATATACTCAGGTAAGAAAGAACATTGAGTTAGGCAATCAAAATCTGGTTGTCTTCTTTCTAGTATGAATCTGGAGTAATTTCACTGAAGTTAAGAGTGTAAGTCTTGATTTACATTAGTGGAAATGAAAGCAAAAGTTTGGCCAAAAGCATTTCTATATTTATAGCCTTAGTAGATTGACTCAGGTTCTCTTTGGGGTTAAGTGAAAAAATAACATATAATACCTTTCAAACCAATGCAATTGGGGCAGTTTTAAGCACTACACTTTCCTTCTGAGTACAGAAAATACAAGTTTATTGTGCATGGGGGATCTTTTATTTTATCAAGATTGCTGAAAATATAAAGGGAACTAAATATACCCATGCTAAAATTACCTCCAGAAGCACATTTAAACAAGACTTACACAACATTGTTAGAGGGGAAGAGCAAGCACAGAAAGTGTCTGCTCTGATTTACTGTAAATCTTTCCCTGGTTGAATTTGATGACTCAAGACCTGAGAAGCTTAGAAAAATATATATGACAGAGTCAGCTGCTGTTAACTCTATAAATACAAATAATAAATATTCTATCCCCCACTATGAAAGAAAATTATAGTGCCCTGAGCACTGTAAGAGTAACGCCACTACCAAAAGAATATTATATGTCATAAGCACTTACAATTAACGATCAAAAGGAGAAAAAAATGCCCTAAGTCCCTTTTTTAATAAGCTTTGTATTCATGAACAACAAAATTAGCAGGCATGTCTTATTTCAAATACTACTGTAAATATTATTTAGTATCTGGAAAGTGACTGAAACATTTTAACATAGCAAAAATTTCAACAGAACAATTTGTTACTCTAAGAAAGCAGGAAGTCTTCAGCTGCCGTAATCAACTCAGTGTAATTGAATAGCTTTTTTTTGTATTTGAAAAAAACAAGGAAACAATCCTACTTCTGTATTCTGTCCACACTTCAGAATACAGAATCCAGACCCTGATCTAGATCGTAGAGCCCATTTATGTGATAAACATAAACACTGGACAAAAGAACTCTGCCAAAGCTTTACAGTGATTGAACCTGCCTGATCCAAATCCCTTTGCTAAAAATTTTCAGCGAATCATTCTAACAAATATTTATTCTATTTTTAAGTTGTTTAGACTCTGTTCGTTTTCTTTCAGGCTTCTTTTACTTATTCTGAGTAAGTTGAAGCTTGCAGTAATATCAAACAGTTATTTTCCACGGACAAAGAGAATTCCACAAACACAATATTTATTTAGATAAAAATATAATTTAAAATGTGTTGTAGTGTTCTTAACCTAATATCTGAGAGTCAATACTTAAAGCTTTTAAGAAGAAATGAGTTGTGTTCACATTGGCAGTGCATTAGGCTGAGATTCAGAAGACCTTTCTTTTGCTGTCTTTCCTTGCATTGGTACTGTTTGTCTGGTGATGATGTTGGAAACATCACTTGGGCTACATATTCAGTAGGAAATTAAATCTGCCCAGGACTATTTTCTACCAAGGAAGCCAAGTAGAATATCCCATACCTTTACTATTTGACTGTATCAACTGTCAAAAAATGCCAGATCTCCAGAGTAATTTTCCAAAGCCTGTGCTGACTCCTGAACTGTGACTGAGATAGGTTTGGAACCTGTCTGTCCTTTGCCGTTAGATGACTGAGTTTTAGTATCATCTGCTTGGGGCTCTATTTTGTTTATCTGTATAGACGTAGGTTTTACTTCTCTCTTCTACATTTTCCCCATCTGTAAGAAGGGGAACATGATACCTGCTTCCCCTACATCATGCTTTGTAATCTATAAAGGAAAGCATTAGCTATTTTCCTTAATAAAGAAAATGAAAATGAACTATTAGAAGATACAACACATTCTTTCTCCCCTTATAATCACTATAACTCTTCCAATCTGCTGTCCACAGCAAAGCCTTTATGTCATTACTTGCTCTATAATGAAAATATGCTGTTGGAACAGTAGAATTGACTTTCTATAACTACTACTAAAGGTGTAGTAAAGCTTTTGTTAGGGATATAATCCTGAGAAATATAAAGACAGTGTGCTGTAAGTTTTCTCGCAGTTTTAATCATTATTTTTATTATTAAAATTGGAATGGCTATGTATTTAATGTTGCCTAATATACTGAATATAGAAGATGCAATTCAGCAATGTGTTTTGCCACTTGCTTGTCCTGTTTAAGTCAAGGAAGCTTAAATGGACTTGTAGAAGGCAGCTATTTTGTATTCAGAGTCATGGTTATGCAGGACAATGTATTAATTTTAAAGCTTCACTATGCAATTCCTATTATCTATAAAAGACAGCTACGAGCATTGTTTCTTGTTATTTAGTTTGTTTTCTAATGAGTGGTATTTCAACACATGTTTGTGTTCTAACAAATTGGAAAACAGATTTTTCATAGGGAAATGGAAAAAGTTGCTGTGCAAAGTAAGTTCTAATGAGGTGTTTCTGGCAAATTTTAGGAGTCAAAGTTGAGAACTAATGAGTGCCTTGAGTCAAGCGAATGATAAAAGACTACGTGGCAGTTGAGAACTGCTTTGGTTCTTTATTTGTTAATTTCTTGATTGTCAAATAATATCATTTGATAAAGAAAGTATATGTTTCCTTTTTTTTATATCTAGCATTTATTTTCACCCAGAACCCTTGGTTTGTAATTAAAAAAAATAAAATAAAATAAATAGTATCTGTTTATTTTCTGTGAGTGTTTATAGTGTCAGGTCCTGTTCCTACATGCTCGTACATGTGTGAATAATTTTAAGTGGATGAGCAGAATTAAAATGTTTGCAGAAGTATTTATAGGAATAAAGCCTAAATCCAGTTGGTAGTCACTGATAGTGGAAAAAGAGCTCTTTGCGGACTGAGCACTTGCTTTTGTTGCTTCAGCTTTGCTAGCCAACTTTTATGAAACTCTTCTCAAGTCTGTGCATGTCTGCAGTGTTGGTAGATAGAAAGTGAAAGTTTAGATCCTTAGAAAAGACAAGAGACATGACATGTACCATTAAGAACATTTGCTTCCTTTATTACTAGAAAAGGCGGGGAAAAGTAGTAGCCAAACATCTTTCTTTTCCACACCTACACTGACACAATGAAGAACAGGAGTTAATGGTTAGATGCCCAGGAACAGAACTCCATGGCCATGATGGGAAGAAACCTCTTAAGGTAAGATTTTAAGATAAAGGTTCTGGTCTCCATATCTTCTAGACATACTCTGAAAATAGACACTTTACAGAGAGACTTGACCCTGGGATGTCCATGATGCAAAAAGTCAGGCATCGTCAACCACAGTGGACTTTCATTTAAGCCAACAGCTCCTTGCTCTTTCCCTTTCCTGGCAGACCAGTCTGCAGGAGACAGAAGAAGAGCTGATAGCCCGGAGACAGGGCAGACTGGAGGTGAAGTCCCTAACAGTGGCTCTATGACATGCCTTGTCTACTTCTTTAAGAAGGGCAGAAGAGCAGAGGGAAGAGGCTGGAGAATAGTGTGGGAATAAGGAGAGAGCGATAACAAATTGGCTGCCTGCAAAGCTGACAAACACCCATGGGGCCTTTTGTTTGTCTTTTAATTCCCTAGATACCGGATGCATGTGGTGATGTGTTAATCTTGAGCATCTCTGAGCCTCTCTTACCACGCAAGCAGCTGGGAGGCAGACATCTGCACTGTGAACTTACTGTGTGAGATGATTCTCTCACCTCCCTCCCCCCTCTCCTGATCAGCGCTCGCTCTGATGAAGCCCTGTGTGTGTATATTCAGGGATGCCTGCAGAGTTTCCCCTTCCCCAGGAAAGCCAGGGCTAATCTGAGAAGTCTGGTTCATAGGCAGTTTTGCAGATATTCCCACAGAAGGAAGTGAACATATGACTAACAATGGATGGCCTAGTTAATAACATTGTTTTGGCAAGGTTGTCTGTGAGAAAATTGGTACCAAGAGTTAAGTTATTCTAACCTGTGTCAGGAAGCAACGATTCAGGGTGAAACAGGACATATTTTCAGTTTAAGGCACTGCCAGGTTATTTCCCAAACCACTATCTTTAGTCAGCTTCTTCAAAGACATCCACATGTGGCTCCCAAAGAGCCTGCCCCCCCCAAAAAACCCCAAAAGACTGACAAGCTCACCTATCTTTCCTGGGACTTGAATTTCCATCTTGCTTGAATTGGAAACACATCTGAACAGCAGGTTAGGTGTGGGCAGGGCTAACTAGAGTGCAAGGAGCAGCAGCAGCATCCTGGGACAAGCTGGACCACTCTGCACCGGCTCTAGCTGGGATGGAGCTAACTTTCTTCATAGCAGCCTGTGTGGTGCTGCATTTTGGTTTTGTGACAAAAACAGTGCTGATAACACATCAGTGTTTTGGCTGCTGATGAGCAGTATTTACACAGAATCAATGCTTTCTCTTTTACTCGCTCTGCCCCTGAGTGTGCAGGGTAGGGCTGAGCAAGAAGCGGGGAGGAAACATGGCTGACCTGAATTGGTCAAAGTGATATTTCGTACCACATAGCGCCATGCTCGGCAAGAAAAGATTTTCTCTTTACAGGTAGCCATTACTTGCAGACTGGATGGACATTGATCTGCGTGTGGGGTGTGTGTGTGTGTGTGTTCCCTCTTTCCTTAATTTATTAAACTGTCTTTCTTGCAACCCACAACTTTTCTCACTTTTGCTCTTCTTACTCTCTCCCCATCTTTCTGGGTGAGAGAAGGTGGATTGAGCAAGTGGCTGTGTGGGTTCTTAGCTACTGGGCAGGATCAACCCACCACAGGTCCTATGATATTTGTTTATAGTCACGATGTATCTGTCCTGGAGTGACATATATTTGGTTCACTTCCACTGTGCCATGCCTCCAACCTTGTATGGCATGACAAAACTCGGACCCAGAGATGGGAAAAGAGAAAGAAAATTATTCCTCCAAAATCAGTGGGGGAATGTGGCAGGCACAGTCTCAAGAATGTTTTGTTAGTTCATGCAGATAAACAGCTATTTGGCTTTTGACCATCTGGGTGCTTATATGTCCTTACACACTGACTACGAGTACCATTTCTAGCCTCTGCAGGTCAGTGAGGGATCTGTAATCTTACATGTTGTCTGCTCATAAAGCAAAGGAGGGCTGCTTTGTACTACTGCCACATTTAGCTTCAATTTTACTGGAATAATTTGCATCAGTGGCCTTCCTCAGATCCCACTCTACATGTAATTCTTACTCTCTGGTTCATTCCACTTGTCTGTACTCTTCCACTGTCACTGTGTGCTGCTCAGCACAGCACCTGCTAGGCTACTAAAAGCCCGGAGTCAGCAGCTGTCAGTTTACACTGTTAAGTTTTCCTTTTACTCCTTCTGACTGGTGCTGTGGAAGCAAATACTGTAACCTCCCTACCCTTGCTTGCCAGGCAGCTGTATCTCTTCTGAGATTGCAGAGGATGACTCCATTAGTAATTTTTATTAGTCCTTGGCTATCTGATCATCCTATGACACATACTACTAGAATGAGATGGTAGTCTTCCCACAGCACTACCACACTGTTGGGCTAGCGTCAAGGGAACATGATCGTGCATCACACTAACACAGCTGAACACTGCTTGAGCCCTGCAACACTCACCTGAAAGAGTACGATTGAGCTTTTCAGATTTTGGTTGGTTTTGTTGTTGTTTTTTTTTTTTTAATGTGTTAACCTCCGATAAACTGTTTCCACAGAAATTCCTTTCCACTATCTGGGAAAGAATATTATCTCACCAAAAAAAAGTATATTTCACATAACTGTCCCAGCATTTTATAACTTACATTTTACTGTACATCACTGGAGCAGCTGACTGGCGGCAGTCTAACGTCACAGAACAGAATCAGAAAGCAAACAGCTTACAGTGCGGTTCTGCAACTTGCTATAAGTATAGCACGTCCAGCTTCCAATGGATGGCAAGGCTGGGCCTAAAGAAGTGGAGGTGAGAGAGGTAATTACATTTAACTCATATAACTTCCAATGCAGGCCAGCAGATTACTATGGCATACGCAGCTATGATTCTGAAATGAAGTCAGAAACTCTTTTTATTCAGGGGATAAGTACATAGTTAAATCTACATTGACATACAGCGAAGTACCATTATTTAAAAGATACTAATTATTGTTGTAAATGGAAAAGTGGGCTGAGTGTTTTGGGTTTTTTTCCTTATCTTTTTTTTTTAATCCTTAACACTTTATTCTTTCTTTTTAAGGAAATTCTTTGTCACTCCAAATGTTAAATGAATGTCACAGGTGCATGGTTCTTTGTTTTCGCTGTAAGAATGCATATTGCTTTACAAGCAGATGCTATATTTTAATAAAAGGCATTTTGCATTTTCAATATAATTTGATATATTGAATTTCAATATAATAGAAATGGACATTCTGTAGCATGCGTTCAACTGTAATAAAATAGATTCATTATAGTATGAGAAGGACTGTGAGTTTGAAAATACGTTTTCTTCAGAATATTTAATAGAAAAGAACATATCATTCCTGTATATAAATTGATAGAAACAGGATGCAATCACAGTGAGAATGTGCACCCATTAATAGGACCAGAAAAGGAAGGATTGTGATGAATATGTTTGCAATTTTCACATCTTATAGATAAATTCTATCAGACAGAAATGAAAGCCATTTTGCCCCTTAAAAAAAAAAAAAAATACAGGTTTATGTGAACTGTATGGTAGGTCCTTGCATTCAAGGACTTCTCTGCCTAGCAATACCTAATAAAGTAATTGGAGTAATAAAACTCCGCTTGCTTACAACTAAATCTGATACAAACGAACACTAAACAGTAAGATGTGACAAAAGTAAGTGAACTGGGACAGGCACTGAATAAAGAGATTGTTTTTTTCTAGTGCAAAAACTAGACAGACCTTTAGGAAGGCTGAGTTCTTGTCCTGATTTGTCTGCAGAGGGTCTATGCATTCTAGTGAAATCATATGAAAACATTTCTAAGCGAAAGGTGTGTACTTATTTAGTTGTCTCTGTGATTCTTATCTAAAAGGTGACTTGGGATCATGTAACTCAAGCTAGTGAAACTTAGACAGACATATGTTTTCAAAGGTAGCCTTCAGTGTGGTTACAGAGTGAAGGTACAAAACCCGTGCTTACTAGATCATTTGTAAGTCACTTTACTGACAGCTACCAATTAGTTCTCAAGTTATTTTAATTTTGCACAATCTTCCATTCTCCAAAGTAAAGTTTAAGAGACACACTATGTCCTGTCCAATCATTATATAAAATTTAAACCATGGAAGTCATTGACAACAGATTTTGTGGATGACAACTATTTGCATGGAGTCAGACAGCAACTAAATGCATTCATAGAAGAAAAATCCATCAGGAGCTATCAAGAAGAAAGATTATACCCTCATCTTAGAATTCCCTGCACACTGCTAAAACCTGGGTTTGCATTAAGAAGAATTATTACATGCATCTATCCTTCCTGTGCTAGGCATCGTTAGGAGAAAGGTAGGTGGACTCTGGATTCAGCCTAATATGCCCATTTTGATGGTTTTAAGTACTGAATGACTAATTTATGCATTCACAGCCTTCCCATCATGCCAAAATAATGAACTACATGCATTTTTGAATAGAGGTGAGAAAGGAATCAGATTAAGAATACCGTAAGTAAGTTAGTGATATTCTCAGACTTGTTTCTGTTTTCACTCAAAACAGGTTAAGAGTAAAGACTGGGACTTGTTGCTTCAAATTGGTATATCTTTCAAAGAGACTGTGATAAGCTAATGGTCATATCAGTCTCATCATATAGGATACAATGCAAGAAATGAACAAAAGCTGTTGTAGACTGCCGATTCCTTTATTATTCTGAAAGAAGATATGGAAATGATTGTTCTGATTGCTTACTCTCTTGTAGAAATAACTGTAACAGCCAACTTTGGGAGCATATTGTGCCAAATCCTAACTATTGCGGGTGTGGTAGAGAACCTAAGATGTATAGACAGAGAAACAGATTTCCCATTTTAGAAACACCTGGAGATATATCTTGCTGTAATTTCAAACAGCAAATTGATGTGGGGGTTTTTAACTTTATAGTAAAAATCCTCTCTGCACAATTTTCCCTTTCCACAAAGTAGTTTCCCCCCTTTGATTTCAAACTCCAAACTTCTATAACTCACTTAATGTTTACACAAATATTCCACACTTAGGACCAGCATATCAAAGACTGAAGAAGTGGTTGTCCACAGCTTTATCCAATACCAAAAGTTATTTCAATGAAAATGGAGTACAAAATTCATTCTCACACTTCACAACTAGGTCTTGCAGAGATTGCAGCTTTCGAACAAAAGTATTATAAAACACAGAAGGAATCCCTTGAGTCTTGATATTTGAGGAAATTGTCTCTCATATAAGGAGAATTCTCATTTGAACCTAAGGATTGAAATTGCCCCTTACATTTCTCTGTAAGTTTATAACTGTTTATAACATTCAGTTTAATAATAGATAGAAACCAAATACATAGAAAATTCACTGCAGGTTGCTGAATCCAGTAGCTTGACAGAGGTGAGGCTGCCACAGCGCCACAGTCCTCGGTCCAGCCAGCAGCCATACTGAGCTGAGCATGTATCATTGATGGGCATATACATACACACACATAGTACAATTTCACAATACGCATATACATACTCATATGGCTGGCCACAAAAAAACACTCACACAAATACAGGTAGCACAGACAGATTAGTCCCGTTTCCATCTCTGACAGCTCAGGATGAAGATCTGTTAGTGAGCAATTTATACATACACCATGGATCCACCCAGTAGCTGGATTTAGACACCCAGTCTAGCCAGTAGGTGGCCCCTGGATCCTCTGTTTTCCCAGTTGCCTCATGCACAAAGAAACACACATGCAAATCAGTCTGGTCCCCAGACCTCACACTCCCCCCAGTTGCTGGCTTGG
>VYZM01005632.1:1467-28853 GCA_013398915.1 Dromas ardeola | reverse complement strand
CTCTACAGCTGCTCCAGTACTTGGCTCCCAAGCCTCTGTCATACTCACCAGCGGGTCCAGCTGCATTTTAGCTAGTTAACATGAGCCAACATGCACCACTCCAGTCTCTCAAGTTGCTGGCACCTAAGATACATGGTCCCTATGATCTGTAGTCTCCAATTCTGGCTGCTGGCACTCAGGCCTTCATGTATACACACGCATGATGAAAATAAAGTCCCTTACTCATAAAAATAGTCAAAAATGGAGTTTAATGAGTGTACAGAACAGACTGAGGTGATCAGGTGTAGGGCATGGCCAGACAAGCCTATTGACCAGCAGCCTGATAAGAGGCATCTGTCCCCTTTTATCTCTTTATCTCTCTATTTATATACCCATTCCTGTTCCTTCACAAACCAGCCAGATCCTTCTCTTTCCCTGCCTTTGGTTTCTCCTCTAATCATCTGATAGCAGTTTTGTACAATCCCAAAACGCTCCCCTCTGCATCCACATTGAGTCTGCTACCTCTATAGGTAGCATCCACTCAACCTGTAAGGTGGCCTTGAGACCCTCTCCTGTTGACTGATGGTGATGGGTCTCACTCACAGCCCATGGGGCTGACACCGTCCTGGGGTGCCCTGGGAAGGGACGAGTTGGGGGACTTATTCCTCTGCCTAGGTTGTTAGGGTTTCTTTGCCTCTGGGCTTCTTCATGCGTGTGGAGATGAGCCTTTAATCACAAAATCTAACACAACACAAATCCAGCTGAAGATTGTTTTGCCTGTTTGTTTTGCAGTCAGATCATGATGATATCATATCGCAGGTCTGGCTGGGCAGGAACAAAGACACATTTGTAAGCCCTGTGGGCTCAGTCAGCTGCTGCTTTTTGGGTAACCTCTATTCAGATAGGAACACAAGGAAAATTCCTCAGTTTACTTCTGCAAGACATCTCCCTTGCATCTAAACTTTGTAATTCTTGTTCCTAAATTAAATGGGGACCTTCACTGTATAGAAGGAAGTCAGACCTTTTGAGACCCTCAAGAGAGAGACTGCCTCTGCCCAATTAAGTTGTTTAATGTCCTTTCTGCAGGCCTAAATTTTAGATGAAAATGAGGGAAGGATGGAGGATACAGCCACCTAGGGCACTTCACCACTGAGACTCTGCCTCTTCTCACATAAATGCAGTTGTAGAGAAACGGAAACAATTTATAGCATCTTAAGGCACATTTCTAAACCAGGCCAGACTAATTACAGACTGAAATAGCCACTATCTCTCCACTGATAAAGGCAATCCAGGGTGATAAACTCAGATGTAAACACTGTAGGCATCAACATTTACTCTGATGAATCTCACCTTAAAGTCATTAGTTAGACGTGCAGCATAAGAGAACTAGAAGCTGCTATAAATAGCTTTAAAGTCACCTGCCTCTCAATAGGTATAAAACACATATCACTTAACATGAGAACTGATGAACTAGAAACTTAAATTTAAGCATTGGTAAAGTGCCTAAGTAAGGTAAAATGCATCTCTTTCAATATTTTCCATATGAAATTCAAGGTCCATTAAGCTCAGCAGGTGTTTAACTCAAACACGTTTGCATTAGTTTTAGAGCAGCATGAGCTTAAGCCAGAAAACTTCAGTCCAGAATTCTCAACAGGGAGAAGTTTGAGTTTTTGAAAGTTTAGATAAATACTTTTTTTGAGGATTTATTAATTAAAATATATTAAGACAAGATCAGAACAAAGCAAAACCTCACCATGTTACAGGGAAAGAAACCGAAACTTTTGTTGTTTTTTTTTTTTTTTCAGGGATAATATTCCTAACCAGCAGGCTAAGAGTTCATGTCCTATTTCATTCCTCTGATGAGCCAAGCTTGACCTGATAAAGGCAAGGCTTGGAGAGTCTAGGCTAAAAACAATGTATGACTTAAGCAAGGGTAGGAATTTGTATTTGTGCTCATAAATTCCTGTTCAGTATTAATTCAAGTGCCTCCTTTATTTTTTATATGGTCATTTAGCTGCAGCTTAATTAAAGACAATATTTTGGGTGTCAGTTTAGCAGCGGATCTCATATATATCTTGCTTTTTTTTTTTCCCTTAAAAAGCAAACAACTAACCTTATTTTTTTATTTATTTCTTCTTTTCTGTCCTTGGTATGCCTTACAAATTTTGCTCAATATTACAGTTCTTGTCATAGTTCCTGTAAGACTGATTTGGCAGCTGCCAAGATGCAGTCAGAGGCGAGTGCCATGATAGGGAAGTACTTAAACACAGGTGACAGGCTGCATGGCAGCAGCAGCATGACATTTTATCTGGAGATACAGACAATGCAGGCAGTAGCACATTGCATTTGATACACACAGGGGACAGCTGTGGTAAGTGTGGCAGTGCACAAGTAAGTGCTTTGAAAGAATATGACAGGCAAAATCTGATTTATATTAAGAAATGGGAAAAAAAGGAATGTAATGGAAACCAAAAGAACAGATTCTATACCTTGAGAACAATTTTGTCCTACATTAAATAAGCTATACATATACTGCACACTTACAACATTAAAAAAATACTTAAAATATAGATTACACCTGTCAGTTGGAAGATTTAATTCCACATAGTCCCAGGCTTTGAAAAGGCTTGAGTCTCCCTGCCTAGCATGCATTAAATATAACCTTGTCCATGAGCAGTTCCACTGACATGAGTAAAAGTGGCAGTGTTAGGTTCCTGTTTGACAAAAGAAAAACCAGGTATCCATCATTCATTTTGGTTTAGGTTTCCCTTAAGATTCACTTAATTTCTGTGTTGCTCATAATTCTCAGCAGCATAAAAAAAATAGAATACCGAAGTACCCTGAGGCTCTTCTGGAAAGTTAGAAGTCATGTATTCAAGATCAAGTACCGATATCTCTCATTCATATAATACATTGAATCTTGTTTTAAAAGACCTTGGAAAGAAGAGAATGAAGGATACAATGGCTCATTGAGGCCCACCACTGGCAAACTATCTTTTTACTTTTTTTGATCTTTTTACAGATGAACCCTGATGTTGTTGCTGAGTTGTTACAAACCACAGAAGAGTAACAGTGAAGGTACGTTGGCTTTCTGCAGCACCATTATCCTCCACAGCTGGCAGGATTTTGGACAAAAACATTTCTGCCATTCTGGAAAGCACATGGAGAGACAGCAAAGAGATATATGTGCTAATAGGCTTTTATTTTTCTTCACAGTAACCTGGATTCATGACATTTATTCAATGTACAACTGTTATACTGTTTCAGCTATAGAGGAAAAAAATACAGAGAAAAAAACCTTTTGGCATATTTTCCTCTTGTATCTGTGTTCTATAATTTTTTGTATTTAATTATATACTGGGTGAAAGCCTTAATAAATATAAATCAATACAGTTCAAATGGAATTAAGTAGAATTATGCTGCTTAAATCTTTTACATCTTTTAAAATTTGGACCTTGTGATACAGCCAGAAACACTTCTTTTTATAACCAAGAAGTAAAGAGAAATCTGACTGCAAGACAAGGATATGCCATTTATCTACATGTCTATCTTTTATGCTATGTTTCTTGTTTAGAGCTTGCATAGGTTTCATTCTTTTCAGCCTTGGAATTCGTAGCCATTAAGCTCCAATTCTCCATTTTCCTATGCAGTCACACATCCCCTCAGGAGAAGAGGATATCCAGAGCCCTCCAACCCTACTCGGGAGCATGGCACCTCCCCTGAGCTGTGCTTTACAGGTACAAAGCAGTGACGTACAGAGTAGCTCGTCACGTAAAAAAAGTGATACAGAGAACTCGTAGAAGGAAAGAGCTGTGTACCACACCAGCAAAAGATGAATAGCAACACTGTGGGTTCCCAGGAAACTACAGCCTGTAAATTCTCACCACCATGAATGATAGATACATCACCAGGTCCATAGTAAAGAAAAAGGAGATAATGAGACAACAGCTTTGGCAGGACACAGCATTAGACAATGATTTTTACCTATCTATCTGCTCTGCCTCTCAGAAGGTGTTCCATTATAGTAAAACTTACTGGGAATTATTAGTTAACTGCCCTAACAGAGAGAGTTAATTATAGCAAATATGCCTAAGACACAGGATGTTAAAAGGCTGAAGTTTCTTTAACTGCTCCAGATGTCTAATAGTCCTCCTATTGTCAGGAATTTTGCAGTATTGGTAATACCAAATTACTCTTTGGCAAGGAAAAGGTGCTTGTTTTTTATTGCGTCAATGTTGGGATTTTTTCTGCAATTTACTGGCAGCGCAATTTGAGAAGAGAGAAAATGTTTGCTTGCAGGATCAAGGGAAAAAGGAGTAGAAGTGAAAATGGAAGGTAAGAAAGTAAGACAGACAAAATATAAAACTATATCAGGAAAAAAACCCCAAACTCTGAAACCAGCACAGCTAAGGCAGTGAAATCAGCTAAAGAATATAAATATGAAGCATTCTAATTAAGAAACAAGTGGAAAAAAGTTGTAGAGTCACAAGTAATGTAACACCTAAAACGTGTAGAAGACTTGAGAGAAACCAAAGAAAAAAGGCAGAACCTGAGATGCCATGAATTAGGGGAAATTTAAGTATAAACATACCAGAAAAAAAAAGATGAATCCTGTAATATTTCTTCTGAAGTGGAAACGTCAGGCTTTTCAACATTAACGCAAAAAGAACTGTTTAATAATATTTCTTTTCTGTCTTTTAGTATAATAACACATGAAATATTCTCCACTCCAACAACAACTCAGGAAAAAGTTTAATAACAGCTTATAAAGTTAGATATTTCAAAGAAGCAGGATTAATAACTTGAATCTAAAACTATTAGAAGAGCTGAGCAAGGGCTTTTATAGGCCAATAATGTTGATTTTCAATAAGTCCTGGACATGGGAGAAGTTCCAGAGAACTGGAAGAAAGCTAGTGTTTTATCAATATTTTAAAATCTGTAAACAGAATGACCATACATTATAGGGTTGAAATATATGTACAACACAAAAAACATGAAAGTGATAATGTAGGACTTGACTGATTGCATTAGCTCTCTTCAATTCTTTTTTAATGCCCATCAGCATGGGGTTATAGAAAACAGATTGTATAAACTAGCTTTTGGTTCTTCGTTTTTCTTTATTTCAACTGTGGCTGCTAATAATAATAATTTTCCAGTATACTTTGAATTCAGGAGGCTTCTGGTTATTTTTTAGGAAAAGAGAATAAAAAACAAATCAAAAAAGCAAAAGCAAAACAAAATAAAGCATGACACATTACTTTGATTAGACACTGGCTAACTCAATGTTTAAGTGGATGTGCTTCTAATGGTGTCCTACAAGCAATCAGTTCCTAGTCTACATGCATTTGAATGTTTTTATTAAGGTTTAACATGGAATAGAAATTTGGAGAAAGAAAAAAAAAAGAAAAAAATAATTATGAGACATCGAAACCAAACAGAAGTAATCAAGCTGTCTTTATTTCTGACTATAAATTATCATCAGATGATGTATATGCTATTCACATTTCTTTGTTTTGACTGCAGTTTCTTGGAAATGAAACAAATTAATAAACTTTTGATCTCAGTAGTACGATGTATTCCAAAATCTCACATAAATTGTTTTAAGAATAAAACTTAATTCCTGTCTTTAAAACCTTCCAAGCCAGGCTTAAGCCGATATATAACTCTGTTGAAACAAATCCAGCCTGGTCTTCTTTTTATAAAGAGAGGAATTAATTTATATTCAGATAATATGCTTAAATTTTATTGCAGTCATACCATTTAGCAAAAAGCATACACTGAAATAAGAATGACCTAAAGCAATATTCCTAGTAGTGAAATAATTTCATAGCTAAATTGAATGAAGTTGAAGGGATCATCATTCCTACCTCTTAACCAAAAGAAAAATTAAAAAAAAAAAAAAATTCCAAGGTTGAAGACTCTATTACTGAAATATGGGAGTACAAAGAAAACACAAGCCTCTACATCTTTATTTTGGAGAAGCCATCTTTTGGCCCCTACCATTATTTGACTTACTGCTTGAATGATCTAGCTATATCTAAAGGTGTAGATGTTTGGAGAAGACAGGTACTTATGACTGATAACTAAAATAAGAGGAATAAAGAGAAATAACATATGCACCTGTTCTAGAGAGCACTCATTCAGAGAGGTATATAATACAGCTCAAGCTCACAGTACAGCTGTGTCCTTTATAGCAAAACCCATCTTTCTACCGCCTAGTAGATTAAAACTCTCACTACTGAATAGGCATTGCACGTATCAAGTTAATCTGGCAATTAGAAAAATAACGTCTTCAGATTTATATCTGAGTCTGGCAAAGTAAAGAGGGATATATATAATTTAAGGCATAAAATGTTGTACCCTTGACTAGTGGCTAATAATTTGCTGTTTATGATGAAAAATAGAAATTGCAATAAATACTACTGTAATAATTTGGGAGAAGACCAAGTGAAGGCCTAAGTATTTCATAGCGATTTATTATTTTTACAGTGCTTTTTTTGTACTATCATTATTTATATATTCTGGGAGTACTTGTAAGTCATATCTGGGAACAGGAGTTCATTACTTCAGGAACTTCAAAAATAATCAGGACGCTAAAAAAAATGTACCTAATTTTAATGACTTAAAAAGTTACATGGCTAGTCTAAGCAATTTCACCTAGAATCGTTCCTTAACAAAGTCAGGCTCTGTCAGGTGGCTAAGTACCCCTTCCTGAGACAGGTGAGGTGATTTGTCAGTCTTAGAGATAGATTGCCTAATATACAAGTATGTGTTAAAGGTGTGTGTGAGTGGGGAAAAGGCACATAAAGAAAGCCAGGTGGCCTAACACAGGGTTAAAAAATATGACTGACTGAGAAGAATCTTAATTTGTTTATATGCTCTAGGCAAGAAGATAGCCTGGCCTCACCAGTAGAGTGCAGATTACAGGTTCACCTTTGCAGCTGTTGTTGTGCTGTGTTCTACCCTTAGTATTTCAGTAATTGTTACATTTCCAAACTGTTACTGATGCTAAGTAGAAGGCAGGTCTTACACTCGATGCCACTAATGTCATGGTGAATATCTCACAGCTTAGAAACAAAAATGCAGTGATTCTTAAAACACAAGTGCACAATCTCATTTTTGTACTGAATTTAGGATGAAAAGAAAGATGACACTGCTGATATATTTATTTATATCTTAATCATTTGTAGGATAGCATCCTATGACAACAACGCTGTGGTGATAAGGACAATATAAATACAAAATAGAAACTGTCATTCCTCAGTTCTGTGGCTGTTTGCAGACCACATATTCAGAGGCATTTATTGCCTTCCAAAACTGGTCCTTCCCAAATAATGAAATACTCTCCACATCCCTTTGTATTCCTGTTGAAAGCTCTTGGTCTACCCTGTCAAACGCATTTTAAATACTGTTTCAAAGACTGAAATTTTTGACGATTTTGGTCTAAAACTTTTGACTCATTGAAAATAACCTTTTTTGTGGGTGTCCTATTTTGGGCAGAGATAGGGTTAGTTTTCCGCAGGCTCCGGCAGGGACACAGGCATTCCGTACCATGGGAGCCATGCCTGCTCTGAGCTGCCGGGAGTGGGGGCAGGAAGTCACCGCTGGGAACGGGCTGGGGCGGTTCCGCAATCGTGTTTGTATATTCATCTATCCCTGTTATTGTTGTTTTCTTGTTCCCTTTGCTGTTCTGTTAAAGTGCCTTTGTCTCAGCCCACGAGTTTTGCCTTTTTCTTCCAATTCTTCCCCGTGAGGGTAGAAGCTCGAGAGAGCGGCACGTAGTTCTTTGTTGCCGTCCGAGGCCAAACCAGGACAGTGGGCACAGGCAGTTCTGACCTACGAAAGGTGTCTTAGCTCAGATTTTTAGTTTGAATGAAGTACAGCAAGCTAGACAGTCTTCAAAATAGCTATCACATAAAATATGGGACACCTTCGATCAAAATACAGACAGACACTACTAGGCTTGCTAGCAGATCGCTTGATCATGAAAAGAATGGCATTTTTTTCAGGTTCTTAGGCAATAAATTCCACATTATTTAAAGAATTGCGCTTATTGTACTCGAGTGTAAGAGATCTGCATTCTGTATTTCAGTGGTTAGGGTATGCAGATGGGCATCAGAAAAGTGATACAATACGGACTGATGAACACAGCTACAAAAGAAAACTCTTGAATAACCAAAAAATGTTCTTCATTGATTAATAGAAAGGGTTTTTTCCCATTTATTTTCCTGGCAATGTCATTTAATATTTGAAGCATAATTTTGTCCTTGTTTATGTCACACATGTACTTTTAAAAATCTTATTTATACCCTCCCTCAGCCTTTCATTTTTTGGCTAAGCATGGTACATATTTTTCAGATAAAGTCTCACAATGCTTTACATAATGACATTAATGTTTTTCTTTCTCTGTTGGATATACCTCTTATAGTCATTATAACCATATTGCTTTAAGCTTATAGACTCTTCATGACAGAGGAGTGCATACAGGCTGTATAAATTCCCATCTTATTGCAGAAATTTATACTAGTCCTGTTCATCTGTTTCTCAATGTCTGTCATGATATCCTAATTTTCCTGAAGTACCACCCCACCTCTGTGCATCACTAGCTTTTATTATCACCATCTTATTTTCTGTAGCAGAGCTGTTAATTTGGAAGTTGTTAGAAGTCTGTTAAACCAAAACATGTGACACTCTAAGAATAGCCTCCTTTCAGCCTCATAGTTTGACTTACAGCACAAGTTCTTTTTTGTTCCTTATTCCTAACAATTCTGGAAATTATGTCCACTTTCTCCAGATAAACTAAGAGTTTCCAGGTGGAACCACAACCTTTTTTTTTTTTCTTTTTTTATAAATTGCTGTGTATATGGGTCAGATCTGTATTTCCCTTGACAAAAAAAAAAAAAGATAGTTATTAAAAAAGGTATCATCTAGTTAGCTACAACTTACCTTTGATACTATCATGTGAAATTGCATCACATGTTCCAGTTGGAATCATAGAATCATGGAATTATTTGGTCTGAAAAAGACCTTTAAGATCATCAAGGCCAACCATAAACCTAACATTGCTAAGTCCACCACTAAACCATGTCCCTAAGAACCACATCTACGCATCTTTTAAATACCTCCAGGGATAGGCACTCAATCACTTCCCTGGGCAGCCTGTTCCAATGCTTGACAACACTTTCGGTGAAGGAATTTTCCTAATATCCAATTGGCCAAGATGACCACTATCCTCTAGCCATCTCCGCTTGTCCTATCGCTCCCCACTTGACAGAAGAGACCAACCCCCACCTTGCTACAAGCTCCTTTCAGGTAGTTGGAGTGAGTGATAAGGTCTCCCCTGAGCCTCCTTTTCTCTGGGCTAAACAAACCCAGTTCCCTCAGCCACTCCTCATAAGACTTATGCTCTAGACCCTTCACCAGCTTCATTGCCCTTCTTTGGACACGCTCCAGCACCTCAGTGTCTTTCTTGTAGTGAGGGGTCCAAAACCAAACAGTACTCGAGGTGTGGCCTCACCAGTGCCAAGTACAGGGAGATGATCACTTCTCTAGTCCTGCTGGCCACACTATTTCTGATACAAGCCAGGATGCTACTGGCCTTCCTGGCCACCTGGACACACTGCCGGCTCATATTCAGCTGGCTATCAACCAACAAACCCAGGTCCTTTTCCGCCAAGGAGATTTACAGCCACTCCTCACCAGGCTGTAGTGTTGCATGGAGTTGTTCTGACCAAATACAGAACAATTCACTTGGCCTTGTGGAACCTCGGCGAGGTTCAACAGAACTGAGTAGAGTTGTCCTCAGCCCATCGATCCAGCCTGTCCAGATCCCTCTGTAGAGCTTTTCTACCCTCAAGCAGATCAGCACTCCCACCCAACTTGGTGTCATCTGTAAACTTACTGATCGATCCCCTCATCCAGGTCATTGATAAAGATACATACAGAACTGGCCTCAATTCTGAGCCCTGGGGAACACCACTTGTGACTGGCCACCTGCTGGATTTAACTCCATTCACCACAACGCTGGTCCCGGCAAGCCAGCCAGTTGTGTCAAAGGCTTTACTAAAGTTTAAGTAGACAACATCCACAGCCTTTCCCTCATCCACTAAGTGGGTCACTGTGTCATAGAAGGAGATCTGGTTAGGGACCTGCCTGCCATAAATCCATGCTGACTGGGCCTGGTCACCTGGTTGTCCTGCAGGTACTGCGTGATGGCACTCAGGATGATCTGCTCCGTAGCCTTCCCTGGCACCAAGGACAGACTGACAGGCCTCTAGTTCCCTGGATCCTCCTTGCGGCCCTTCTTTTAGATGGGTGTAACATTTGCTAACTTCCAGTCAATTGGGACCTCCCCGGTTAGCCAGGACTGCTGGTAAATGATGGAAAGTGGCATGGCGAGCAGTTCCACCAGCTCCCTCAGTACCCTTGGGTAGATCCCATCTGGCCCCATAGATTTGTGTGTGTCCAACTCACGTAGCAGGGCACTCACCATTTCGCCTTGGATTATGGCGGCTTCCTTCTGCTCCCCGTCCCTGTCTTCCAGCTCAGGGGGCTGGGTACTTTTAGAACAACTGGTCTTAATATTAAAGACTGAGGCAAAAATGGCATTAAGTAGCTCAGCCTTTTCCTCATCCTTTGTCACTATGTTTCCCCCCCCATCCAATAAAGGATGGAAATTCTCCTTAGCCCTCCTTTTGTTGCTAATGTATTTATAGAAATGTTTTTTACTGTCTTTTATGGCAGTAGCCAGATTAAGTTCTAGTTGGGCTTTGGCCCTTCTAATTTTCCCCATGCATGACCTCACCAGGCCTCACCAACAAAATATTTATTACATTACTATTCAAACATACTGTACCATTACAAACTTAACACACTGATTTAAAACACTAAAAGGTTTGTACTAGATTTGCAATCTTTTTATATGTATTTTTTGGAATTAAAATAGAAATTTTGGATGTGGGGGCTAGTTAATCTTTTGCTTTTCCCATTGTGATGAAATTCTTTTCTTTACACCTTTCCTGGGCATTTTTCCTTTCTATTTTATTCAATATAACGTGTGAAACTCTTATTGAAAAAGTATGCAGCTACATATAGGTCTTTTTTCTTTTTTTTTTTTTTTTTTAATCTGTCTCTTCATTGCAGAGTGTCCTCATTTCTTCTTTCCTTATCCACCAGGTTCCCCATACCCATTCAAGTACTCTGTCAATCAAATTATTCTTTTTTTTCCCTGTATTAGTATTGAAAGTCTCTGTTTCAATTTGACAGGGAGTAGAAAAAATTTTAAGTCTGTTAGAATAGGCTAAGTTGCTTAGAAACTCAGTGCTTTGAGTTCCCTTCTATTTCTATATAAGAGGCCTAGCCTTGTTTCCCTTTTGCCATAGTGTTTCTGTAAAGTGTTTAGACTGTGTGTTGCAGAGACCATGTTTTATGAATGCTTATAGAGGGTCTAGGTAACTGTAGTTTCTGTTCTCAATTAATATAAATAATCATGATTATCTGATGGAAAGTTATGTGTGGAAGAGCAGGGATGGGATGCATTCTCTGTACTAAATATAACACGCATAAATAAAGAATTGAAAGAATTTACCTTAGTATTTTGAACTGGAAATTCACTCCTGACCTATGGAGTTTATGTGCCAAGAAGATTTTCCCTATTATTCTCAATCAGTACGTAAGGCATTTGTTCACTTAACCACAGGAGGAAATGACACAAAGAATTAGATAACATTCATGTTAAGACCCTACCAGAAGACAGGTACTAACAAAGATATATTTTATATGACTCCGTAGCAGACTGGATGTTCCATGCTAAATAATAGAAATCTATCTTCATTGAGGCAGGGGAGCTGATGATTCAGAACTGACATAGAGAAAGATAGTTGCAGAGGCAATTGGTCACCATTTTAAAATAAAAATATATTTTACATCTTGAGTAATTTTATAATTTACTCGTTTTATAGAATTAAGTATTTTTTTTACATTCTCAGCTCTCTAGATTGATCTTTTGACATTTGCAGTGTCCCCTATCTTCGTTAAGCTCCTGCTGCTGTTGCATTCCTTATATTTCTCCAGTTACAGGTCAGTCCTCATCTGATAGAAGTCCACATGGCAATGCTGAAGTCACTGAAGCCAATTTAAATCAGCTAAGGAGCTGTTCCTAATGCAACTAATATGATCCACTTGCTATGCTTTTAAGATGTTTGGTGAATTATTTCAATGATGTTATAGGTATGTAGGTATGACAGCTACATATATAATGGGACCTTTCACTAAAATCTTGAAAATATCTGCAGTATCGCTGCTCTGCATTGGAGCAATTGAAGGTTCTACATTCATTTTGCATGTGCAAAAGCCAGATCCCACTAAATTTGCTTTAATCAACAAATGATCACAGACTGACATGAAAGTAAAAGATGATGTGTTAAAAAAAGGGACTCAACACCTGCCCTCAACGTTTAAGCAAATATATATCTATTTAAATATGTATTAGACACAAATAACATGCCAGTGCCTGGATTCTTTGTGGCAAAGATGCAGGCTTCCAGTCAGGTTGAAGAGCTGCCAAATTCAATGACTGGTGCTATGAAGAAAGAAGAAAAACCTCTTCTTGCCATAGCATTTCTGAATTTGGACAGAGTGGCTAAATTCAGCTGTGTGGGGGTATACAGAGCTGGTAACTGTCTACAGTAAACTGATCATGAGAGACAGCAGAAGTGACCCGTTCATCACTTGGCAGTGCCAGTTAGATCACAATAGTGACCTATTATATACTAAGTAACTTATGCTATCTAATATCTGTATAACTAACCACATTTTAATATCTTTTTTCTTAAGTTTTTTTTTTTCTTTTACTTATCCATATTAATGGAATAGCTGTTTGGGGTTTTTTTTGGTGGTAATACACTAAAAAACAATATTTATGTGGTATTTTATCAGATTTTTCTTGTTTAACAGTAAAAGTTATGTATTGGCAAGCCTCAGCCTTTTTTCCTTAAAATGGAAAAGCATGAACCTAAAACATTATGAGGATGGACATGTCTCACACGACTATGGCAGTAACTACTGTGTCTTTTTAAAATAATGCACCTTGTGTTTCCATGTCTGAATTTGTCTTTGCTCATTTCACTGCATAGTGTTCTTGAAGGTGAGCCACGTGAAGGAGCTATGGTGAGTTAAAAAAGTAACTTTGCTGCTGTTACATGGAAAAAAACAGAGATCTGATTAAAGAACAGAATTAACTAAAGCACTTACAGGAGTCTTTTAGTTTTGTGATAACATCTCCTTATTTTATTGCCTAGTTTAAAAAGAATAGACAGCTGTTCAGCCAGTTAACTTGACTCTTCTCTTGGTGTATTAAAAGCTAGCAATAGACCATAGGGACACAAATCATTGTTTTCACTCAGCTAGAGGTTCACAGGTAAAGGAAATGGTGAATACTAGAGGAAATAGTCCTTAGGTACAGGTATGGAAAATTTGGGTAAGACCTGTTATATGATCTAGAGCCATGCTTTGGGAACATCCACATGGGACAGTGTTTTATATTTATGTCTTCTAGATGTAAACACAGGAATGGTCCTTAACGAAAATTGTGGCCTCCTTGTACTTAAGTAGGCACTGATGATTTCCTCCTGTATTTTTTATATATTAGCTCATTTATGTGAAAAGTGGGTATGTAAGAAAATGCCTTGAAATGAAAAATGCAGCTTTTCATGACTGGTTTGAATCAATGAAACCAGCTAGACAAGAAGGAAGCAATGCAGATTAAAGGCCAGCCTGTGTTAGGGTATCTTCATGTTTTTCTCTGGTAGCACAGAACATTGTTTGGTTTTCATTACATTTTGTTTTATTTTGTGTTCAGTGGGAAATGCTCTTTACATTCTGTTTCCTTTGTACAAAATGTTTGATTAATCTTCTCGTAGTTCTCTGTACGTTTCTGTTTCACCGATGGAACTCCATTCATTGGTTCATTTATCACCAATAGGTTCTCCTGGATATTAATCAAAGACTATAACCTAGTGGGGAAAGCTCCTTGCCACTGTATCTTCAAAACATCAGTTCAATAAAATCCTGTATCCATTAATTTCTTATACCTACCATGATATACAAGTAACTATATTTTACCAGTAATTGAAAGTAGTAAGGCGTATATAAAAATGCACACCTTTAGCCCTTCTCATACAGATTTCTCTTAATGTGACTAATGCAGTTGACAGTATCCATACTTATTATGTGAATAAATATCAATTCTAATACATGCATTCCTACCAACTTGTTAAAAATACATTATACATATATATGTATATACAGAGAGATTTAAAAAACAAAACAAAACAGAACAAAAAACACAAAAAAACACCCAACCCCCAAAACTTCATAAAGAATAAATCAAAGTATTTGACTTGGAAGTCCTTCTGTTTGCCAGC
The DNA here is from genome assembly GCA_013398915.1 of Dromas ardeola. Taxonomy (NCBI): domain Eukaryota; kingdom Metazoa; phylum Chordata; class Aves; order Charadriiformes; family Dromadidae; genus Dromas; species Dromas ardeola. Next base: position 14,451 of record VYZM01005632.1, on the reverse strand, counting down.
TGCTTTACATAATATACATTTTTTTCCAGGATACGTATTTACTCAATTGTCAGAGAGACTGAAATGTAGGTAAACAATACACTACATGTTTTGAAAACTAAGTTGTTTGCGGCAGTGGAATAATTCTCCAAGCCCTTGTAGCTCTAGCATAGGGCATGCTCATTATCAGATCCGACAACAGAGAATTTAAAAGAAAATATGCAACATATATATGTATATAAAACACTGTTGAATGAAGGGTTAAATATCAGAAAATCGCTCACTTGCAATTAAAAATTGGAAAAGCACTATAAACAGTAAAGTACATTTTAATACAAAAAAGAAGCAGGCTGGGAAAATAAAAGTTAATACTTTCTGGTTTTGTTATCGTTACGTCATTTTTGGACGAACATTAACCCCACTGAATCAGAGTGGAGTAAATCTTGATTAACGCTGAAATCAATAAGATTACTCTCCGGCCCTTTGTCCTGAGTTTCTGACAGCGTTGCCTTCTGAAATAGTATTGGAACTGATAGACAGCCTCAGAGACGGATTTGAGTAGGCACATTCATCTTTGCATATGAAATCCTTGTTCAATTAATACAGATATATAATCTCTTTCAGAATATAGAAATATTTACAATATAGTTAAATCTATAGATTTAGATTAGATTAACATAATCTAGTTTGTGCTTCCTAAGGCATTACATTTGCTTAGATATTAAAAGATTTAAAATAGCAAAAGCATTACTCTGTCACAAAACCCACAAGGAAATAGATGCAAATCTTGATTGTCTATGCAAACACTAATCTCACATTCTGCTTTCACATTTGAATTGAGCAGTGGAGGTTTACTTTTGAATTGAAATGCTATTGATATCAGAATGTGCTTATCAGCTCCGGGTAAAGAAGTTGTCTCTGTTCTCATGCTCTTACAATTTGCAAAGAGGTTGTTGTTTCAAATGTTATTTTTTTCTAGTAAAGAGACAGCTCATTAGATCTCATTACTAGTCAGCAGCTGTCACAGAGCATGGATTTCAAACTTATGGCAATACATCTCTTCACAAAAGCTTTCTACAAAAATGGGGAAACAATTTATTTTGTCATTAACCTCAAATGACATTATACATGGCTGCATTTACACCTTTTGCTTTGCTAAAGAGCATTTCAAAATTCAGTAGTTTAAACTTGTTTTATGGCATTTGTTCTCTTTAAAATACTGATTTCTGATATTGGAAAACTAAACCAATAAATGAAGTAAAAACCAAGATATTTCATCACCAAATTCTGTCACAAAAATAGGAGGAAAATATTTTATTTGTTTCTTCTTACTGCATGTTTGCAAGGAAAGAGGGATTCCAGGGAATTCATTGCTTCTCTCAAACCAAGAAGTGAACTTGAGCTAGAGAAGGTTGACCAGGCAACTCCCATTTGTACCATAAGAAACTGTAAGGTTAGTGTTTTATATTGAGGAAAAAAGATGTCCAGGGAACGTTGGTAATGTAATGTAACTTTAGAATTAGTAATGTCAATTTAACATTTCTGAACAAGGGTATTCCAAATGTCTTACTTTCGAAAAGGATTTTACAGCCCTTACATTAAAATTAGAAAAAAATAGGATTATTATTTGCAGAGCTAGAAACAATATACAATGATCTTATTATTTGAACATTTCTTTCATCTTTTAGAAAATGTAAAATGAGGAATTGTACACAGTGTTGCAGGTCCAAGTGTTAAAACCCATAGAAACTGAAAGCCAAGTGCTGCCATATCAAGCATTTTGCATCCTTAAGCAGAAACATAAGTCAAAGAGCAGTAACCAACATTTTACAATTCATGGTGTCCTTAATGAAATCTGAAGGCCTAAGGGTGCTTACAGCAGACAATAGCGTCAGTAAGAAAAAAAAAAAGGCAGCTTCTCATGTAGTTTAAGTTAGACATTTCTGAAAAAGAAGAGATAGAAAAGGTATGATTTACAACATAGTTTATGACTCCAATGACACTTTTCTGCATTTTTGTTTGATCCTTAACATCACAGGCTTTGTTTTTCTTTTTTTTTTTTTTTTACAAAGCATTTTACAGTGCTGTTTTCTTTGCTGTTTCCACTTGATCTAAAACATATAGGTGTGCCAAATTAGTGTCTTCCACAGGAGAAAGGTGATATGTTCTTTTGTTGACTATTTTGACTTTTAAACAAATGTTTTCTTGTTTTACCATCTGCCACTTGCAGAATATTTATAACCTGTAACTAAAGAATTCTATTACATATTATTTTAAAAGCACAAATCCCAATAACTATTATGTGCGACTGCCGAAACTTAGCATCAAAGAAAATAGTCTGGAATATTAAAGCAAAGTAGGTTATAAAAGCTACATTTTAGGTTCTGAAGCGTGACACACACATGTCTATGGGGCCAGATGGGATCTACCCAAGGGTACTGAGGGAGCTGGTGGAACTGCTCACCATGCCACTTTCCATCATTTACCAGCAGTCCTGGCTAACCGGGGAGGTCCCAATTGACTGGAAGTTAGCAAATGTTACACCCATCTAAAAGAAGGGCCGCAAGGAGGATCCAGGGAACTAGAGGCCTGTCAGTCTGTCCTTGGTGCCAGGGAAGGCTACGGAGCAGATCATCCTGAGTGCCATCACGCAGTACCTGCAGGACAACCAGGTGACCAGGCCCAGTCAGCATGGATTTATGGCAGGCAGGTCCCTAACCAGATCTCCTTCTATGACACAGTGACCCACTTAGTGGATGAGGGAAAGGCTGTGGATGTTGTCTACTTAAACTTTAGTAAAGCCTTTGACACAACTGGCTGGCTTGCCGGGACCAGCGTTGTGGTGAATGGAGTTAAATCCAGCAGGTGGCCAGTCACAAGTGGTGTTCCCCAGGGCTCAGAATTGAGGCCAGTTCTGTATGTATCTTTATCAATGACCTGGATGAGGGGATCGATCAGTAAGTTTACAGATGACACCAAGTTGGGTGGGAGTGCTGATCTGCTTGAGGGTAGAAAAGCTCTACAGAGGGATCTGGACAGGCTGGATCGATGGGCTGAGGACAACTCTACTCAGTTCTGTTGAACCTCGCCGAGGTTGCACAAGGCCAAGTGAATTGTTCTGTATTTGGTCAGAACAACTCCATGCAACACTACAGCCTGGTGAGGAGTGGCTGTAAATCTCCTTGGCGGAAAAGGACCTGGGTTTGTTGGTTGATAGCCAGCTGAATATGAGCCGGCAGTGTGTCCAGGTGGCCAGGAAGGCCAGTAGCATCCTGGCTTGTATCAGAAATAGTGTGGCCAGCAGGACTAGAGAAGTGATCATCTCCCTGTACTTGGCACTGGTGAGGCCACACCTCGAGTACTGTTTGGTTTTGGACCCCTCACTACAAGAAAGACACTGAGGTGCTGGAGCGTGTCCAAAGAAGGGCAATGAAGCTGGTGAAGGGTCTAGAGCATAAGTCTTATGAGGAGTGGCTGAGGGAACTGGGTTTGTTTAGCCCAGAGAAAAGGAGGTTCAGGGGAGCTCTCTACAACTACCTGAAAGGAGCTTGTAGCAAGGTGGGGGTTGGTCTCTTCTCTTAAGTGATGAGTGATAGGACAAGAGGAAATGGCCTCAAGTTGCACCAGAGGAGGTTTAGACTGGATGTTATGAAATTCCTTCACCGAAAGTGTTGTCAAGCATTGGAACAGGCTGCCCAGGGAAGTGATTGAGTGCCTATCCCTGGAGGTATTTAAAAGATGCGTAGATGTGCTTCTTAGGGACGTGGTTTAGTGGTGGACTTAGCAATGTTACGTTTACAGTTGGACTCAATGATCTTAAAAGTCTTTTCCAACTTAAATGATTTTATGAATCTATGATTCTATGAATATGCATATTTGGATATTTTATGGACAAAGAGTGTTGCCTAATTTGACAATAGAGATATGAAAAAGAAAGTAGTAATAGAAAGCTTCCTGGAATTTCTTTAATTTACCTGAATGGGTCATTTGGTAAATTAATCAAAACATGACTCAAACAAAATATCATGAAAGCGATCATTATCAGTTCTGAAAATCTGGGATATATGCATGTGAGCATTTCTGAGCTGCGCATGGAGAAAGCAGGCACTGCAGAATGAAATTATAGAATCACAGAATAGTTAGAGTTGGAAGGAATCTTTAAAGGACATCTAGTCCAATCCCCCTGCAACGTGCAGGGACATCTTCACCTAGATCAGGTTGCTCAGAGCCCTGTCCAACCTGACCTTGAATGTTTCCACGGATGGGGCATCTACTACCTCTCTGGACAACCTGTGCCAGTGTTTCACCACCCTCTTTGTAAAAAATTTCTTCCTTATATCTGGTCTAAACATTCCATCTTTTAGTTTAAAACCATTACTCCTTGTCCTATTGCAACAGGCCCTACTAAAAAGTTTGTCCCCGAAATGCTGACATGTTGCTCAGGGAACATCACAGTCATCATACCCAGCTTTATCCATCTTAAAATGGTTTTCTAAATTTCTGCTAGTCACTGTAGGCTCTGTAGTCAAAGGAAAGAGCTAGACATCTCCAAAAGGTGATTCAGCTCCCTTGCAGGTGACTCCCAATACACCAATAAAGCTAGATGAGAAGACTCTGCCTCTGTACACCAGCATGCTTATAGTGAAGCTACTGGAGGACAGGAATATTTCACAACTGTCTTGTTTTCTATATTCTTAAAGAAACTAATGACTCACATTAGTTGATATGAGGATCCTGGTCCTGTGGTAGGTGTTAGGAATGCTCTGAGTGCATTGGCCAGACAGAGGATTTAGGGAGAGGGACATCTAGTTTCTGTATCCTGGCCAAGCTAAATAGGCCTTTCTAAGCAATAAGCTGAGCTATGGAGAATGTAGTGCCCTCTGCCAATATGCAGTTATGGCACTTTTAGAAACTCTAAAGGTAAAAATAATGGTATCTGCAGAGTAAAAGTGCTTCCACAATGAAGTGGCCTTGGGATCACAACTTAGGCATGTAAATCCTTTTCTGATACCTGGATTTATGTGATATGCCAAAGATCACAAAGGCAATCCATGGCAGAGAAAGGATTTGACCCAAGGCCTCAACTCCTGAGCTAATATTTGAAATACTCCACAAATCAGTCTTTCTTTTTGACAGTTCACTATGTGAGAATGTAATTTGTTTCTAAGCAAAACATGTTCCAGATGGTTTGCATTTGTAACCACGCTTTAGGAAGAATTATGAATATACTTGTTTGGCTTCCATGTTAGAATTACATGATGAAATACTTGCCATTTATGAGTGTCTGGACATAATATTTACATACAGTTTTCACTTTCTAGAGTCAGATTCATACCTATTTTTGCTCCAGCTGCCCTTGATATAAATTATGTTGCATAGGCATGGATGCAAAAGACTTTTTGCTTGTAATGAAGATGTCTGAAACTGAATTTCTCCACAGTCCAGGATTTTGTGACTACTAATATGCTAAGCAAGCTGCTGATGAATTTTTCAAAATATGGGAATATTTTCAAATTTGTGGGAATGAGGTCAAAACATTGAACTGAAAACGGGGGAATATAAACAAAGGGGAAAACAGTTTTTTAACATTTATTGCAAAATATATGGTGTACCCCTAACTAAAACAGTTCAACTAGCTTCAGCAGACCATATTTTTATACTTAACTCCTCCAAGAACATCCCATGATATTTCAGGTCATATTCATGAATCATGTAGGTTAGAACTTCAGCTAGGATCTAGCTTGCAGCATGCTGGACTGATAAACATTTCCCTTCATAATACAAGACAAATCTTCATTTAACATGAAATTAACATAATTTTTAATTAAATAAGCTAATTTAACATGCTTAGGAGATTTCAATTTTAATATTAATATGTGAATTATCATCTGAAGGTGTGATAATAATTACAGGTTTGTATGATAATTCTGTCTTGGGTTTGTTTTTTTTTTAAGTACTATTTAACAGTTTAACACTATGTAAGCAAAGGGTATCTTTCTCTGCTCTATCAGAATTTGTGATTTCTCTATAGACATCATATGGTTTGTGATTTCCTTTTCAAAATGTTAATCAAAGATCTCTAATAAGATCTCTGATAGGATGAAACCAGTAGTCTTTACTTTGAAGCAGAAACAACTGAGAAGGTCATGAAATCTTGGAAGGTAGGGGAGTAAGAATACCATTTTTGCAGTAGCAAAATCTATTTAGCCATAGTGAAAGACAGCAAATTTCAGACTGATGAGGGAAAGTAATGATTTTCTAAAAAAAATTACCAGAAATTCATTACAACAAAATGTCATTCACTGAATTTTCAAAAAATGTGAAACCTGGTCAGGAAAATAAACAGTATTATCTTAGGAAAAATATCCAACCAAACAAGAGACCAAAAATTAAATACCAGTTTTATTTTGTTTTAAAAATAAATTCGTCTTTCGTAATGTATGTTTATAAAACAGAAGTTAAAAATGCAAATAAAACAGTGATTCCGTTTTCCTCTAAAGAAGCTTTGTCTAAAAATCATTTGTGGTCCTACTTCTGTTGAGACTGTGAGTAAAGAACTTCACCAAAAAAAAATTTGTTTTCTTATTAATTTTATTGTTTAATTAGACAGTAGTCCTTTTAGGACAAGGTGACTCTTATTACAGTGATTGCACAGTCCTAGTTGTGATTGAAATCTCTGACTGCTATGGCATACAGCAGTAGTAACATCTGTCTTATTGTTGATGACTGAAACCGTTAAACAAGAGCTTATACATCACAAAGTTCTTCCACTGGCTGTCCGTAGAAGTAAATTTTACTCTTTAAATACGGGACAGTTGAAAACTGTATAATAAAGGCCTATGTGCAGCAGGTGATGCAGTAAATTAGCAATGTATGAGAACTAAAAATAAACAAAATTTACAGAACAGTAGATGAGAAAATTACTTTTCATACTATCACTAAAGATAAAGCAATTATGATTTATGCTAAGTATATAGCAAATAACATGAAATAATTTATTTTTCAGGCTATTTCAAAAGAAGACACTAGGTATCAGTTTATCATGGTGTTCTTGCTACAAAATTTTGCTACTGTGCTACATTCTCAATGTGCTGTGACAGGTACATATTTTCTTATTCTGTGTAATATATTTACCATTAATGATGGTAAGCTGCTCTTGTGTATTCTGGTAATTGTTCAGGCTTTGGTGAAATACTAACTTGGCTATGCAATTGAACTCATTTGATTATAGAAAGTAGCAATACATCTGCAATTTTCACATTGCTGTTCTTGCCTTTTTATAGGCAGCTCCAGCTGTCTCAATGGGAAAGTAAGGGCTGTAACTCATTGGAAGGGAAAAACCATCAGACACGGTTCTAGTTGTTGATGTGTGTGATCTGTAACATTAGGGTCTTCTTCTGCTGCATTTCATTCTCTTCCTTTCTTTTACCAGAAACCTCATACCAGAAACCTCAAGAAACTGCTTATGAGCACATCTTGGGTGTTTTTTATGTTTTGTTTTGTTTTGTTTTGTTTTTTTTAATTTCTTCCAAATAACCCAGAATCCATTGGACTCTTGGAGATATCTATGGCACATCCTTCAAGTAGTAAGTTGAAATTTTTAATTGCTTTCTGGCTTGTGTGTTTTTTCTCTTAAATTAGTCAGAGTAAAATTTTGCTGATTTTTTTGTTTCTCTTCAGTGAGCCTTCTCATACAATAGATCCCAAAAGCTGGATCATGGCAAAAAAAAATTCCTAATAACAGTAAACATATGGCATCAGCTGATGTTAGATGTCATATTTTTTTAAAGTAAAGAATCAAACCAACCTCTGCCATCATACACTTCCCCCTCCCCCCCAAAAAAATAAAAATAAATCCCAAAGAGGAACCAGGAAGTGGTTTGGGAAAGATTTTTGAAAGATACTATTTTTGTGAAGAAGCTATATTTTCTGTAGTGTTCTTTATCAATACATCTCAACCTTTTTTGGAAATCTCTATTTTACAAAAAAGGAACTAAGGCACAATAATATGATCTTATTGTCTAAGGTCAAAAGTGCTGCTGAGCAGGAAATAGAAGCTTAAATCCTTCTCTAAGATAGCTCATTGACGAAGACCTGCAGAATCCAGGATTAACCTGTGTGATCTGTTTGTTTGTGGGGTGGAAGAAGGTGTTAGGGGCTACAATCAAGTGTCAGTTTCAGTTTCCCTAACACTCATTAGAGAAAAAGAAAATTGCTTAACACTGTGTTTTTAAGAGTCCAGCTGGTTAACTGCATTCTGTGCTGCAAAATATTTCCTTCTGACAACTTGGACTGTCAGTTGCAAAGTACCCCTCCTGAGGGATTCCACACGTAAAAGTGGTATCAATAAATTGAAGATATGCTTGTGGCATAAGAGTGTATGACATTCAGGTCCCAAGTCTTTACTTAGTTTTAGACTTACAAGTCTCGAGTCTCCTAAAGACTATTTCAAATGAAAAATATTCTGTAGTATGTTTTATTTATTACAGGTTGCTGAATTTGAGCCTCCCTGTATGACCAAGAAGATGGTGAAGCTGCATTCTAATCCCAACCCCAAATTGGGTAGGCAGCAGTCCGAATATGTGTCTTGCACTTCCTAAATAAGTCTTCTAAGCAATTTGCTACTGCATTCTGTCTCGGTTACCGTTTCGTCAGAGTATGCCTACCAGTTTAGGGCCAACTGTATACATAAGTGTCAGTCTGTGTGGTCAGACAGGACTTCTCCCACGTCTTTAAAAGTGCAAGGCTCAATGGTAAGACACAGGCAGATATCAAATGCTCAGCAGAAGAAAAGCAGGCACCTATTAGACCTACTCATAGAAACTTAAGCTCCATGTGATTTTAAGTACTTACAGTGCTAGGATACAAGTTAGCGATGACTTTGTGTTGGTAATGGTATTTGATAGCTCAAAGAGGTGCTTAAAGTCACATGTGCTTCCAATATTTCTTTGTGGAACTCCTTACAAAGAGTATTTTTTTTTTTTAGATCAAACTTAATTCTTATTCTATTTCTGAAGAAAAAGTAGAGAATTAAGGATAGAATTGAAATTCAGCCTCAGAAAATGGGGTATTGTGTCTCTGGTTGATTTGGTTTTTTTGAATTGCCTGATCAGTATAGGGAAAGATTAAACCTCTTTATTTTAAAATGTTTTTGTTGTCTTCCTGCAACTTTATATCCATTCTCAAAACCTTCATCTTGCCACCTTCTCCTTGACCTCGTTATTAGTGGAAGCCCAACTTTAGCAAAAACGGAGCAATCAACAATTTATTAGGATTAACAAATATGACAAATACTATGTTGTTGCATAACGAAACCAGATCTTTTAATAAGTGTTATAAAAAAATGTTGTCTAGATTAAGTTTGTGATTTCAATGAACAGATTTGTACATTATAGCTTGAACACAAAGGAGTTCAAATAAAAATTGAGGAACCTTGACAAGGTCATAGAGAATGCAGGAACCTACAAACCCATCTGTTACCAGTAAAATGTCTGGCTCTTCATTTTCCAGGAAAACGGATGTAATTAAGACTTAGATTTAAGTCAGCTGAACTCCATTGCTTTCAGTGGAATTACGATGATTGTCACCAGTGGGCAACTTCACGTGACTGAAGACTTAGTGTCTTCCCATTCTCTGCACTTGTTCCTCTTCTATTTAGTGGATTTTTAACCTATGAAGTCCTTTGTTGCAAGATAAATATGTGATATTAATAAATGGGATTTGCATCAGAGAGGTGTATTACATGATTTGTTTATGTAAATAACACAAGAAGTGAACACTCCAAGGGCAAACAGTAAGTGATGTTTGATTGGAGCTATTAAGACTGACGTGAAATGCTGCTTAATAGAATAATGTCATGTGACTTTTAGTGCTAGATTAATCAAAAAGGTTAACGTGTCATTTAAACAGAAAGAAGGAACAAATAGCATTTGTATTTACTGTGTATTGGTAGGAATTATATTTCTGCTGTTACACTTAAAAAAAAAAAATTGCAAATAATTGTCCATTTTCATTTGAGAATGGCCAGGTATCTAATGAATTTGTGTGTTCAGAGAATCATTACGTTATAGTAATTTATTAGTAGTAAAGGGTAGAGAAAAAAAAGGGTATTTTCACACAAGAATTAATTACTTCTGCTATTTCTTATAGAAAAGTGAATGCCAGCAACGTGAGAATTTGTTAATCCACTGACTAATAAATTCAGTCTTGAGGAAAAAGCCTGATTTTCTTGAAATGTGCCAAACATCTCTTGTCTTCTTCAGCATGGACAGCAGAGGAGATTTACCTCTTCAGTCTCCTTGTTTCCTTTGAGGTCTTGTTTTCTGCTGGACCTCTGAACAAGTATTTATTATACCCTTTCTACATCCATCATTTTATTCAGTCAGATGATAAAGTTTAGAGAACCAGAATAATTTAAATCTTATTTAGGTGTTATCATAAATAAGAACTTGCATAATGCACAAGGCTTTTTCTTGAGGCTTTGACGCAAGAATAATCTGTCTTGTTTGATGCATTTATTATCTTGTTCAGGGGCAAAAATACTGTTTTCAAGTTTATCTGACCAGTCCCATACCTGCTTAATTACAAATAAAAATATTCTGGTATTTGTAATGGCATAAAGAGATACATACACTTATGTAATTCCAGGAACTCAGGAAATCACTCATTTTGTGCTCCTCACTGATTCTACAGGTTCTGCACCCATTCATCTAGCAAAGCTCATTCATCCCTTTGCAGTAGCTCAGAGACAATGATCAATATGGTTAATGACTGTGTATATAAGATAATTCTATCAATTAGTTTCATTTCAACATATAAGGGAATAGTGACTATACAAAAGCTGCATCTTTCTCTGACTTGCAAAGTGTTTGATTCCCAAGGAAAATCACACACACAGCCATCCTTCCCTTTGCCTCTAAATTCTTTCCAATCACAAACATCCTGCTGATTGCTGTTTGTAGGACTACTGCTTTTCTACTGCAGAATAGCAACAACAATGACAATAATAGCACATCTCTGCTCTTAGAAATTATTTTACCAAGATAAACTCCTTGGAGCAATAGAAGGGTTGAAAAACTAACAGTGCAATGTTTCTTTCCTCAGTTTTGATGATTCAGTCTTACTGCTATACGCTGCTTGATGATGCAAATCAATTGTAGTTCAAATTAAGTCAGATAGTCACAGCCATTTTGCCTCAAGGGAACACTGTAACAGAGAGACCATTCTGAGAAACCTTATCCATTGTTCATAATGAAGAAACCTAGCTATTTAGTAACATCAGCATTGCCATCTTGGACCAGACCCACGTCTTGTCGAATTCTATGTCTTATGGCCAACAGCAGGCTATTTGCAAGTATGACAACTTAAAGAGTGTTTTTTTCGCTACCTTGAATAGGTGTGAACTGTCCTTCCTTCTGATTAGCAGTTTTGATATTATTGTTCCCACCTATATATATATCAGGTGCCACTGATCAAGAGTTGTCACCTCCATAGTACAGGCAGCATAGGACAGAAAGGGTGTTTGCAGTGTAACTGCTCTGAATTGGAACACCTAAGGCAGGGACTGACATCCTCTTTTCTGGAATGCACTACCACAAAGCAAAACTGAACGTAGTGTTATGTGCTGGCTTCAGATACTGAAGAAACATCTATCATGTCCCTAGAACTTGTATTGCAGGTGAAAAAATACTCTCAGATCGCTTAAATGTCTAATTTATCTACCCTGGGATTTGTAGTGCACTGCTGCAAGGCACCAGAGCTAGTGTTCGTTATAATCCCAGTGAAAAGGTCATTCAGGCTAATTAAGGTATTGCTTAAAATACCATTTATTGAAACTAAAACTATACGGAAAATGAGGATAGTATGGTTAATCTTACATGCCTTCAGATGCAGGGAACAGTTATGCGTCATCAGACAGACCTCCAGTCAGAGAATGGTAGATAGGGCAGATCCCATTCATTTGGTGGTATTTTGGTCTTTAGATATTCTTAGGATATTCTTGGATATACTTAGAAAAGAGCAATTCCATTAATCATTTCTACTGTCAAACAAAAGGATGTTTATGTGAGAACATTCTGCTTCACTTGAAGATAACTACAAGGACACACAGTTGGTGTAATGGCTGATGCAAATGGAAGCTGCCTACTTAGCTAAGTGTACCCTGCAGCCAAGTGATGTGCAGAGAACTACACAACCCTAAAGGCCAAGCTGTATGTGCATCATAACACAATACGGCACAGCAAAGGCCTGCAACCTCTCAGGTAAACTGTTATGTGGATCATTAATTCTTTAGTGTACAAAGGTCTTCCATTTAGGGTCACTATTGGGTTATCTAAAATATTGCTACCATCAGCGGCTGTGCTTGTCATTCTCGAAATAAATTCTTCAAATGGCAAGTGATACTCTATGTCTGCAACTCAGTGTCCTCAACCAACCCTTCAGCATACTCCAGCTGTATTCCACCATGGAGACATCATACTCCACCACAGAGAGTACGCACTAATGAACTGAGCTAAAAACTAAAACACGGACACATTTTACTAGTCCTTTCTGCTTATTGCTGTAAACTTGTATAGGCAGGTAATAGTCCTGCCTGCATTACACACATGAATGAAACTTGTCTCTTGCCTTGTCTCCATCATTCTCATCTTGGTCTCTAATAAACTGCCCAATACTCTGCAGCTCAAAGTCTCGTACCTACTCCATATAGAAAATCATTATAATTCAAAAATATCCCCAAATGTATATAGTATTATTCTCTTTGGTAGACAGTTAAGTGTTTGTTTGTTTGTTTGTTTTTTCACTTAGACCGGGTTCTGTGGCAGCAATCTTTACAATTTAATTATATATTGTGCTAAAATTTCCCCTTTTGTTTTATCAGGCAGCTTGTGTTTCTTCTTATCATAGTATGTTACAGGGATGACAGCAGTTTTAAATCTAAATTCTCTTGAACATTTACTGTTGCACATAATCTTATTTCTTTTTTTTTTTTTTTTTTTATTCTTT
>VYZM01005631.1:89508-101887 GCA_013398915.1 Dromas ardeola | reverse complement strand
TTTTTATAGCGCAAAGGATGTAAGGATTAATTTGCTTGAGGCTCAAAAGGATGTCTTTGCTTTAGGATTAAAATGGTATTAGCATCGTCTTCATAAAAGGGTCCTCTTTTTAGGATTAAGGGATGCAAGAATATATTAGATTTAGGATTAAAGCAAAATTGGGATTTTTAGATACCAAACCACTGTCCTTCTCCCTCAGCTGCTTCATACAGAGAAAAAGATGAGAATTAAAGCAAAATTAGGAAGCACCAGTTTTTTCTGTCTTCCGAAGGCACTTTGTAACTGTTTGCATTGGATGTGCAGGTCATGCTGTGGTCTGGCCTGCAGCTTCCAAGCAGGTGCAGTGCTTTCTGCTGACGTGTGCCACATACCTGCGTTTTCATTAGCCTTTTCCCTCTTGCTGCTTCTCACCAAGCCACAAAGTTGCAGCAGAACTATTTCTTACCCTGTCCTACTACAACTGAGTTCCTCCCTGGTGCTTCTGGAGTCGACATTTCATTTCTCTACAGGGACATGGGCTTAGTAGGGTGACCAATGGCTGTTAGAAAACTGAGGTGGTTGGTCCATGAGGTCCCATGGAAAAAACTTGCCTCCTCTTGGTACCTCCTGAAGCCTATGCTGTACCTGAGGTAGGTATCCTTTAGAACCTTCAGTAGCTCAATGGGTTTCAAGGCCCTTGGTGTGGTCAGAGGCTAAGGATTTAAGAATAAAAATGGTTGCCTTTATGGTGTGTGGAGACCTCCGACGGTTCGTCTCAGACTGGTGGTCCCCTGCCACTCCCAGCTGCTGCTGAAGGATCATCATCTCAGTTCAGGTTCCATAACGCTGACAACAGGAACAGCTGTCATCCCTTTTCTTGCCCTTGATCGATAGTGTCCCAATCTCAGCGTTCGATGGCATGAATTATTTATCTCTAATTGGATTGGATGCTTCCTTGGTCCCAGTGAATCAATTAATGAGCATTTGCCATCAGAGTTCTTGGTGCCCTCCAGAGAGACTTTTCACAGCCGCACCAGTGGAAGCTGGTGCTGGAAAGGTTGGGAGGAGCAGAAAGGAAATCTCTTGGGGGTTCTTTCTTTGAAGGACAGGCTTAGTTGCAATGTCCAGATCAGACATCTGATCTGGAAGAGGAGTTGCATAAAACCTTTGTTCTCCTTGCAAGACCTTTCCTTGAAAACCAAAGCTCCTTGAGAGCTCCTTCTCCATGTGAAACATGGAGAAGTCTTAAGTCAGCTTTGTCCACTCTGCATCACCATCACTTTCCTCTTCTGCCTGTAAACAGTTATCCACCCCTGCCATTATAACCTCAGGCTACTTTTCAAAGGCAGCAGCCATCTGTCCTGTAACTCTTTTAACATGCTTGAGGTTGATGATCGGTGCAACAGTACCCTCACGCTGATACACTGTTGGGTAGCAGTGATCCACTGCATGCCAGCAGCTGCCTTGGATAATGAAGGATCTTTGAGAACTTATACATTCTCATTTTAAGCTCTGACAATATTTAAGCATGTGTTAACGGTTTAAAGCAGCAACCCACTAGAGAAAGTCTCATTTGTCAGGAGCAGTTCCTCCAAATTTCATCATAACTGAATTAAGGCAACCCAGAATGGAGCAAGTTAAAGCGAAGACAGGAGCACTGATGGATGGTTTGCCCTAGCTGCTAAAATGGTCCTTTGAAAGCTCCTTGAGCTGAGGTTCTGCAGATCAGCGTCAGTGACTCCTGAGTAGAAGCAGGGCAGCTTGAAGAAGGCTGAACTGGATTTCTGGGCTATTGTGCGGAGCCACACATCAACACAGTGCCTGACAGTAATGCTCCTCATCCTCCAAATCATCCATCCATACGCTATATGAAATCAAATGATGGGCTGTCACGGATTGTGATGACTGGAGAGACTCAGATATCACCTTCGGAAGTGCAGCACAGCTTCTGGAACTGCATACTTAAGATAGAAGAAAATCCACCACCATTTCAGTTCCAGGAGATCTTCACAGTTCAGAGCCTTTTCTGCATTTTTAGCAACAAGACCATGAAATACCCTTGCAGCCCTTCCTGATTCCTTGTACTCTGGATAACTTAAATTGCTTGTACAGATCAAAGCACTGAGTCTAAATAATCGCTTAATCTCGCTGCAACTGCTAAACATGAGAATCAGCAAATATGCTGCAATGAGCTATTCCTCCAGGTTATAAACAAGGAGGGCGAAAGAGATTCAGTACTAACCAGGTCAGGAATTCACTTCCAAAGTCATCTACAAGTTTGGTTCCTGTATCAGAGGAAACTGAGAAAGTTGAGGCTCTTTCGGGGCAGCCAGGGCAGAGGAGGTCTCAGCGCAAAGCAGGATAAATGGCAGAAAGTTCCTACACCAGTCTGGGTTTGTTACGGATCAAAGTATTTTGGTATGAATGTGTTGAAACTGGCCAGCTTGCGAATATTTTAGAACTTCAAAATATAGGAAATAAAATCTTTGTCCTATGTCACGGCAAGTGCAGTAGTGACACGCATTAAACTAAACACACCGTGGGACCTGTGCCCACAGGAGCAAGAGACCACTTGGAATAGGTAAGAAAAAGGGAAGAGACTCACCCGAGACCACATGGTGGGGACCTGCTTGTCTCAGTGACCGATGTCCTCATAGACCGAGGCTGCATCACGTGTTTATGGCTCCCGCAGAGCATCAGGGCTGAGCACCACCCAGGAGGGCAAAGGCATTATTCTCCCTGTGAGGGAATGTTTTCTCTGCTCCCATCATAAAGCTTTTTAGCACCCGCACCAGCCTTCTCCGTGCTGATTTTCAGCAGATGTTGTGCTAATGAATAACAATGTAATCTCAGTGCCTTAATATAGTGCTGGGGTGCGATAAGTCTGAAATTGCTGTCATCATCGGTGTGAGGACGATCTGGTCATTGTTCAGAACTGTCCTCCTCTGATGATTACATGAAGGGGAATGTATTTTCTTCCCTCTACTCCCACTCTGCTTCCAAATTTAAAACTATTCAGGCATTAGATACTTCTATTTTTCTAAGGGCTTAATAAGAGGCCAGGATGCAGATGTTCTGATAAGGCCGTGACAAATTGCAAGTGGAGAAGACATATTAAACTTGACCGATTACAGGATGCCAAACTCAGCTCTGTCTGTGGAAGCATAGCGACGGTCAGAAAAGGGCCCCGGTGGTTCTGCTAAACCAGCTGCTGCCACCACATGCCGTATACCGGCGAGGGCAGAGTAGATGGCTTACAGCCCAAGCAAATAATGCAACTCAAAGCTGAAAGCCAGAGATTAAATACAGGACTTGGGGAGGGAGCAGATGGGTGAGAGGGTGGCTCGGTTTCTACATTGGCACCTGCTGATACAACCAAACTTAGATCAGAGGGTGGACTAACCAACAGAGGGATCAGCCAGACCAGGCAAGACCCCAGGAGAACCTGCCTAGCGGAGAGGATGGTTGAGCAGGGTGGGCATCACTACGGGGCTGTGCGGCTCCCACCTTCGGGAGGTTTGGGAACAGATGCTCCAGGCAGCTCTCACTGTCAACGCTGCCAGGGTGGGCTTGGCTGCTCCCTGGATATCTCCCATCCCGTGCCCATCAGGGCAAGACAGGCTCAGCTGAAGACTGTAAACTCCATCCTGCTTTTAAAGGGTCTAATGAACATGCCCAGGGGGCCCCTGCTCAGGAAGGGAATAGTGGGCCATAAAGGGAACTGAAATGGGAGAGTAAAGGGCAGTCCGAGTGTCGGGAGGGGAGAAGTGAAGAGCTGCAAGAGGAAGCTCTTTTCTAGGAGAGAAAATAAGGGATGGGAAGGCAGCCTGGGAGCAACAAAACCTGAAGCAGCACTGACTTGGAAAAGGAGCGGAGAACTTGGGGGCAGAGAAGGAGAGAGGACAGGGGTGAAGTGCCATGTGTGAAATCATTCAAGCAAATAAAAGGAAACATCATAACACCAGCCTTCGCTCCACGGAAAAAGGAGTGACTACAGGCAGCTGGATCTACCAGGCAGTTGAATTCTGAGATCTAGAGAAGCACGTAGGTTAGAAGGAACTTCTGGGAGTCTCTAGTCCAATGCCTGGCAGCTTGCCCTGCCAGCTTCTAACCAGGGCAAGGTGAAAAACTTTTTTCTTAACCTCTAACATCAGTTTCCCACATTCCAGCCTGTCTGTTGCCTCTTGTCCTATTGCCAGGCACCTTGGAGAACAGTTTGGCTCCATCTTTTCTAGATCCTGCCATCAGACAGTTGTAGACAGCAATAGCACCTCCCCTTAGCTTTTTCCTCAAGGCTGAAGAAACCCAGTTCTCAGCCTCTCCTGTACATCACATGCACTCCCCTTTGCCTCCCACTGCCATCTTGGTGGCCCCCACTGAACTTACTCCCCTCAAAAATGGCAGCATTGTCCTCCAGCATATTCAGCATTTCCCTCCAGCTTGGTGTTGGGAAGAACAAAAACCTGACATAGTGACCAGCTGTGGGCTGACGGCCTGTACCAGGACTGCCATAAACCCGTATCCTGAGAGACATCCCTGGAAGTGGGGTGGTGAAAAACTTGGACAAAACTGGTGCCTGCAAGATTCCCCCCCTCCATCACAGGCTGGGGTCTCTTCCCATGCAGTCGGGCCGCTTGAAACACTGGTAAAACTGAAGAAAAAGAAATAACAAAAATCAAGAACCATTTTGGGTTTGTCTGTATGAAACACTCTGTCCCTATTTTGCAGCATTTTGCTGTTTGGGGTGATGTCCCCTGATGAAGAGGAGCCAGCTCATTGACATCTGAGCTGCTCTGGCTCAGGACTGAGCCTGGAACTCGCCCTGATGCAGAGCGGTGGCAGGTGGGAGCTGAAGCTCCGAATTGCCCCAAGGAAAAAAAAAAAAAAAGTCTTTCTGCCTACTTTCATTCCTTCGCTGCCAAAAATCCTAACTGTTGAAGGAGGTTAGGGCTGAGGAGATGATTTCTGTCAAAAAGGTACTCCAGAAAATAAGGAGAGAGTCCATAATCCAAGGAGAACACTGGCTCTGCTGCCTTTTGGATAGCAGCCCATGCTGCCGAGCCCTTCAGACTACAGCAGAGGGCTGCATGGGCGCCCTGGAAACCTCTGCACCCTCCTCTCCTGCATCTATGGAAGAACCTGTCCAAAAGCCATGGACAATTTCCACCGTGGCTCCAGGTATTACTGGCATCCATGTACTATTTTTCTTTAATACAAACTCCTGTGGACTGCATTTTCTGGCTTAGGCTGTATCTCCCAATACCTGTTGCACGCAGCCCAACACTTCCCCAGTCCATGGGGACTGGGCCATGTCTACCAGCATTCACCAGCTTCAATTTTTCAAAGGTGAGAAGCCAGAAAAATATGTACACGGCCACCAAAACCCCATTTCATCCTGCCAGAGCACCCTGGGAGGAGACGTATCACCTGCAAGTACCTCTAGGGTACATTTCCCTTCTTCTGCATCTTCATTTGTACATCACCACATGAAGTCCTAAGCCCAAATTAATTCTCCTTCCAAACTCCAGAGCCATGACTGTTATTCTGGAAACCAGCTATTAACATTTCACTGTCCAGGTCTGCTTCCACGCTGCCAGCTTTACCAGCGGCCATCCTGCACTGGGAAAGGCAGGATGCTGGAGAAGCCAGCAAACACAGCTTAGAAATGCCTCTATTATCCAGGGACAACAGAAAAGTGGAGATTCATCTAAGTTATATAGTCCTGAGGACTGGCGAAATGCTAGCTGTGCTCCTTTTTCTTCCAGACTCTGCTGGACAGCTAAATCCCATTCTAAGCTTATGAAATATCGCCTGCTTTTTATTTATATATCTGATGTATTTGCTGACGGCCAGAACCGACATCTCCGTGGCTCCCTCTTTCTAACCCTGCCGCCTTTGCATCTGAAGGCAGCCCTGATAAAGCAGATGAAAACGCAATGGTAACTCAATCTAGGTTGCTCGGTGTAAAATGTAATAAAAAGGGGGCCCGGAGTCCAAGCCTGAGGCTGTAAATTTTCCGTCAGCACCATGCCTGTTGTCCTGCTTAGTTGTTTCTCCTGCAGCTCTTCCTTTCTCTGCCTGGTCCCACGGCCGGGAAGCGTGTGCTGTCACTTTGCCTTGCTGATTTAGGCATTTCAAAGAAGTGATTCAATAGGCTTTAATTCAATAGATACTCTGGCAAGGGCAGGATGACTCAGAGGAAAGGCAGGAGAAAATAGGATAGACTTTGCTCTTGCCAAAGCCCAGGTGACTGAAGGGAGGGAGGCACGTCCGATATGGGGAGCTGTGCTCCATGTGGACAGCTGGGGGGAAAAGGCTGGCAGTGCTCATCCCTGGCTTGTGTGCAGCGCGGAAAACACCACCATAAGAAGCTAATTATTTCAACTTAGCTAATGGCTTCATTATATATTGGGGAATAAAAAGCCATATGTATTACATACTATCCAGACTTCTCAGTCTCACCTCTGTGTCTGCTTTCGACCTGCTTGTAAATAAATGGATGTGAATAACAAAGCCTTAGCTGCTGCCAGCTCCGCGTCTTTCATGCTCTTACCTCACTGTCCATTTTCATCTCTCTTGTCTAGAAACGAATCAATACCACGTCAGTTCGCACCTTGTCCTGGCTGTACAGTGTCATTGAAAATAGCCGGTGGCCGGTGGGGAGGAAGCACGGGCTGGTGGCTGGCGTGCTCAGTCCGGGTGTGGGATATCACAGCTCAATTCCCTGGGCGGCCACAAACAACTGCTGTGACCTTCTGCAGGGTTGGGGGGGGGTGTGTGTCAGACCTGCTCTGGCACATCATCCCAGCTCCTTGGCCAGGGGCTCGGGGCCACCCCGCCAGCTGAAATGAGAGAAAAAGGCTCATACGTGGGCTCAGCAGATGGGAATAGAGGCTGCAGCTCCAGGTGTGACGCGGTCTTTGCAGAGAACTCTCCCAAAAGGAGTGTCTGCAGCAAAGACTTCCATCTCCAACTGGAGGGGGAAAAAAAAAAATCCTGTGGAAACCCCCACACTTTTTATCTAGAACAGATTTTTTTTTTTTTGTTTGAAGTTTTCCTGGCCGATCAACACAAGGGAAGGGGGATGACACCACTCGATTTAGTCATCTAAGTTTTCCAGCGGAAGACTTAAGGCCTGGGGGATCCTGGATAGATAATGGGGAGGGGGGAGAGATAGAGAGAGACTCCGTTCCACAGCTCTGCTGCAAGCACTCCTTGCTCAGCTCTCTAACGCCTCCCTCACATCCTGAAATCCCATAGCCAGAGCATCACAGCCAGACGTCACCATCCTGGGCAGTGTTGGGGACTCCATCCTGCATCCCTGGGTCCTAGACCCAACACCAGCCCTGCAGAGAAGGGGGACACCTCTCCCTCCCCTCCATCCCCACCAGCCGGGGATGGCGGCAGAGCTCAGACCCTGCAAACAGCCAGCCCAAGCTCCTACGTTGGGTTACCCAAATCCTGCAGGTCTCCTTCGCTGCTCAGAGCCAGGGGCTGCCCCATAGAATCATAGTGTGTGTTGGGTTGGAAGGGATCTTTAAAGGTCATCTAGTCCAACCCCCCTGCAGTGAGCAGGGACATCTTCAACCAGATCAGGTTGCTCAGAGCCTCATCAAGCCTGGCCTTCAGCGTCTCCAGGGATGGGGCCTCCACCACCTCTCTGGGCAACCCGTGCCAGTGTCTCACCACCCTCATTGTAAAGAACTTCTTCCTAATATCTAGTCTAAACCCACCCTGCTCTAGTTTAAAACCACTGTCCCTTGTTGTATCGCTACGTGCCCTTGCAAACAGCCCCTCCCCAGCTTTCTTGTAGGCCCCCTTCAGGGACTGGAAGGCCGCTATAAGGTCACCCTGGAGTCTTCTCCTCCCCAGGCTGAACAACCCCAATGCTCTCAGCCTGGACCATCTCCAGCAGCAAACCCAAACGGAGCACCAGCAGCGAGGAAAGGGGGAAAACACAGCCCTGCTCATCATCCCCTCCCTTTATAAGGTCCCTTCGCCCCAGCTGAGCTCTCCCGCAGCGGTGGCAGAGATCCAGGGCTGCGATGCATTGCACCTGCCTGCAGCATGCGCCGGTCGTTATCCGTGCCCAGGCACAGCTGTAATTAGGGAGGGAAAGAAGGGGCTGGGAGATCGAATGTCCCAAATCACATAATCTCTGTTGCTTTGTATTAAAACATCGCATGACACACGCTGCAATAAATAAGCAGACAAATAGCCGTTTTAAAATGTGATCCCCGCAAGCTGTTTTGAAAAGAAATTATCTCAGCGGAGCGTTAGCTAGAATTACCCCCGTTACTCACTCCTCTTCTGCCTCCCTCGCTGGAAAAGCCCTGAGACAGCACCTCCTGATTTACGGTGCTCAGAGTCATTAGCGGAGCTGGTTTTAAAACACTTCGTTTATAGAGACACGGATGTCAAAGCGGGTTCAGCCCCAAATTTGACCTCCAGCACCAGGAAAATGATATTACTGGGTACAATGTGTCTTCCGAGGTCTAAATATCTGCTATCACCTGGAGATGCTCAGGCCATACGTGAAGAGGGATAAAGAGGCAACCAGCCCCGCAGCCACCAGCGAGGGGAACACGTTCCTGCACCAGCATCTCCTGCTGCTGCAGGAAAATCTTCGGTCCCTATAAATAAATACCTGGGCTGATTCCGCAAGGCTCCCCTGCCCTGAGACATTGGCACAGCTCCGGCTTCCTCAAGATGATGCTGCGGTACCCGCTAACGAGCTGGTAGAAGAAGTGTTTGACTTGTTGTCTGAAACTTCTTCTTTCTCAGTCAAATCCTTGGAGTCTAAATGAATTAATTTAAATTAGGAGCATTTCTGAAATGTTTACAACTTCATGTTTAATAACCAGTCATAATGTTGACTGACTGTCCTTTTGCAGTCAAAAACTGAATGCAACTCCGGTTCAAAAATGGTATACACATAAAAAAGCGGGGTATTTTCCTCACCTTCTTATTCAGTCTTTCCACCACATAAAAACACTACTCTAGAATAAAAATGTTGCCTTGCCAGTGAAGACTGCGTGTTCTCCCAGCATATTGGTCTTCGGGATTTTAATTTCATGGTATTAAATTTTATTTTAAGAGCACATTTGGAGCTTGCAATCGGCCGTGTGACTCCACGTTGTTTAGAAAACATGAAATCGTGTTGATCCATGCTACCTTGTGACTTTCAGTATAGACTTTTATGACCACCTCGCCCAAGAAGCTGAAGCTGTGGCTGGCCTGGAGCTCCTCTCCCCTTCATCCCTCCGGGATGCAATGGTTCATCTCACCCCATGTTGTCCAGCTCTTCCCAGGTAGATTCCCACACCCATACACATGATCTTACAGCGTGTTGGGAAAATAACGTCCTATGAAAATGTTCTTCAAAACCCTCTTGTTTCTCAGCACACCTTTTTTCCTGCTGCCCAGCAGCGCGATGCGCAGGCGGGGGCTTTCAACGCCAGATATTTCAGCTTAAAACTGCAAGCGCTCCAAACCTTTTCCTTTTTTTTTTTAATAGAGATGAAGAAAAGAAAACTCCTCCTTTCTTTTAAAAATGCCTCGCACTAAAATCACTCTGAGGGTGAAACACTGGGCTGTGACGCTCACCGCGCCGGCTTCACGGTCCCCACGTTCTTGGCTCCCTCCCTGCACGTGAATCCAGCTGCCGGCGGGGACGAGGACAATATTTTGGGATTCCCTCCATCCCGCTTGGCCGTTTCCATCTTGCAAAGAGCGGGGAAGTGGGTGCAAAGCGCCAGCGTGCCTCTGGAAGCCCATTACTGTTTTATGGAGGTCACCCTCACCTAATTATGCCACTGTTCCTCCCAGCCCCAGCCTGACCCTGCCTGATCCTGAAACGGATTAACATGTCTTGGTCACTTGAGCGTGTGGTGTGTGTCTGCTCCGGGAGGGCAGCGGCTGAAGGTCTGGCCGTATCTCAATGTTATTTTGACCTCGGCCGTTTTTTTCCGTGGCGAGTCCTTCGCAGACCTGTTGAATGGGGCTTTCATTTCGCTGACCCCGGGGGTCATCTGTTTTCGGAGCATGAAATATGGCTGCCGGTGGACAGGAGGGAAGAGATAAACTTCACTGAGGAGCCTTAACAGGCCAATGAGCCGTGACTAATGATGATTGTGGTTTGTCTTTCGAGGGCATAATTTATTGGGCTGCTGACCACTTAGTGCACTGGCGGGGGGAATTAACTCCTTCGGGGGCGGCGCCGGGCACAGGCTCATGGGGCTCTGCCCAGGAGGGGTTTGTCTGCTCAGGGCTCATCCTTCCCCGCCTGCTCAGGGCTCATCCTTCCCCGCCTTTTGCAGAGGGTTCAAGCATTTCTCCCCGCATCTTTCCCCCCTTGCGATGCCTCCTGGCTGTTTTCATCACCTTGTCGCCCCCCCAAAAAGTGCTTCTTGCAGCTTTTTTCCAAGCGGATTTCCTACTGCTGCATCCTCCATGATGCCCCAACGTGGCCATGAAGCACGGAGACCCTTTTCGGCAGGGGACTGTCGTGCTGCTGGATGGCAGGCGGCCGACGCAAGCTGGGATTGCCCCGACAAAGGAGCTGGCGTGTCAAACACCGCTCTTACATCTTCATCACCGGGCTCCCTCGAGGCCTGCAGCTTTCTCCTGGGAGGAACGCCTGCGCCTGACGGCACGTTCCCGGCAGCGCTGCCATCCGTCTCTGTCAGCCCCCAGACAGACGGACGGACGGGGGGACAGGGCTGCTCCCTCCCGGCTGCGGCGTGGGCAGCCTGGAGAAGGAGGGCAGCAGCACCCCCCTGGCCAGCAAGGTGTGCATAAGTAGGATCCGAGCCCTGATTTCACCTTTCTTTTTTTAACTTGGCATTCAACTTTTGGAAGGGTTAATCGCAAAAAGTTGGATTTGTCATGGCCGGTAGCTGGAGGAGGTCCTTGGAAATAAGTCATTTCACGCACATTGGTGTTTGAGGGGGGACCTGTGTCTTCTCCAGCATCCTAGAAGCTGGATGTTAGGAAAAAAAATCAGAGGCTGTAGGAGTTTCTGACAGCCTTTAACTTATTTTAACAGCTAAATTCTCCCTTTGTCTGCATCGCTGCATTGCCCACCGGGGTCAGCTGCCCCGGGTGCAATTAAGGAGGCTCACTTAGTTTGCACATGCCTCAGTTTCCCCACCTCAAATATACGGGGCAGGGGGAGGATGCTAATGCTGACTTTCCGTGTGACATATTTGGAGATCATGGGGGTGAAAAGGAACTGATAGGTGCTGGGGAAGCGATTTGGTGTGGGGAAAGCAGCTCACCTTTCCTCCTGCTGAAAAATGCTGGCACCCCACACTTGCCTGGGCACTGATGGGAGCCCGTGAGAGCCCCCCCGCCGTGCCAATCCTGGCCCAGGGTTGGAGGGGGGGTCCGGTGTTTTGGGGTGCTCAGTGCAGAACCATCTGTCGTGGAGCAGTGCAGGACGAAGAGGGGTCTCTCCTTCTGAAAAATCACAGGTTTGGGGAGAGTCCTGAAAGAGACGTTTTCAAATAAGCCATAAATTGAATCAATCAATCGAATTACCAAACAAGTTGCAATTTAAATGCTGATCCCATAAATTGGAATGAGCGTGGTCTCCTTTAGATAATGCCCCTTAAAAGCACAGAAAAAAGATATCAGAAAGACTTGGAAGAGTTCCCTGAAGTCTTAGACGGGTCCAAATCTATTTCACCTTTTAAAAAACAATAAGTATTTATATATCAAGAGCCATCCTGCCAGAAGAGCTCCCTGCCTTTGAAGGCAGAGGAGCTATTTCAGCAGCAGCAGTGCCCAGCAGTGCGTGTCCTTTAGGATGTGGGGACTTCAGCAGGGTCAAGGACCCCAGGCCAGAAGCCACAAGGTCTCCCCCAGAGCCAACAGCCCTCCAACATGCGCAGCACCAGGCGCCCACGGTGCCTGGCTGGGACACAGCGGGGAGATGGGATGCCAACAGGACATCGGGTACCTCTCCATCCCTTAGGATTAGACTTTCCTGCCCTTCAGAGCAAGGTTTGAGAAGGGCTCTGGACATTTGGGACTGGTTTTCTGCTGGTTTACAAGCCAAAGGACAAACCATAAACCTCAGTCCCTGAGTTGCAGTAAGACCCTTGGCGTAGCCCAGGTCCCATCTGCGATACTTGTACGACCGGACGCATTAACACACCACGCAGTGACCTGCTACTCTGCAAGTTCAACCCCGCTGTAACTCATTACTAGCAAATTAAAGGAGATATTCTCGTCCTATCCGGGCTTGCTGAAGATTTCTGGGGAGGCACAGGAGGAGACTGCAGCTCCTCCGATAACCACGCCATGGAAGATTTCACTGGAGACGGGGATGCTCAGCGATTTGAAAGGCAGAGCAAAAGCAGTGCGAGTTATCAGCAGCTCCGAAATCGGGGTGGGG
>VYZM01005631.1:63317-89453 GCA_013398915.1 Dromas ardeola | reverse complement strand
GGGTGGGGGGAGTTGTGTGGGGGTCCTGCAGCAGCTGTAGTGAGATCTGTGGTTAAATGGGTTTGAGGGAGGACTCGGGAAGACAGTAAATGTTTTACATCAATATTGCCGGGAGAAATAAATATTAGAAAGAAATTGTAGGTAGAGTCTAGCAGCTTCTCTGTGTGCACGCCCAAATGTTTTCCAACTTTTTTTTTTTTTTAACTGCTTTTCAAAACCTAAAAAGGTACCAGAATTATTTATTTCTCTGCATATTATAGATGTTTGGAAAGAAAGGCAGAAAACGCCTCCTTTCCCTGCCCATGCTGGCACCTCCTGGGCTGCCCTCCCAGCACCGTCCACCCCGACATTCCACCTCCCGTTTGATCTCCCCTCGCAGGAGACCTTCCTCCAGCTGTTATTGTTATCACTAAATAGTGCCCAGGCAGGAGAGACAAAATTACACCCCTGGGCCCTTTTCCCCCCAGGTAGAGGACCACACACGAGCACAGCCGGCGGTGGGAGAGCAACCTGCGCCCTGCGAGATGCGGGAAGATAGGAAAGATGCACAAGATGGGTGAGACATGGCAGCCGGCGTGGAAATAAAGATGAGAGAAACGTGAGACTGAGTCAGCAGGGGGCGGGGGGGGAAGGAAATTAGGGAAAAAGAAAAAAAAAAAAAAGAAAGGCAAGCTGAGAAAATGAGCTCAGCGCATCCCACGGTAGATGCAGACCTTGAGGGTTCTGCAGCCACAGTGATTAGCCAAGACATGATCCAGCCTTCGCTGGCCTGATGCAGGGTAAGAGGTCAGCAGCCGGCTGATAAAAGGGAGTATCTTCAGCTCCTCTTGGGGGGCGAGGTGGGTAAAACGCGACTGCAAAGGTCCCTGAGCAAACAGGCTTGCAGTCCCCAAAAAAAGCATCAGTGGCCACTGGGCTCAGCTCTGCCTTTGTGCCCCAAAACGGGCCCATTGCGGGGTGGATGGAGATAAGTCTTGCAAAGAAACAGGGCAGCTGCTTCTTCCTATGTTGGGCTCAGATGCTGTTGTCAGAGAGTTTAATCTGGGGGTTTTGGTGGGGGGGAAATGGTGCAACTTTGTCCTTTTGAAGTGATACTGTTACCTGCTGTCACGAAGCCTTAATGGATGGGAAGATGGGTCTTGGCTGGGCTGAAATTCCCGAGCCCAGCCTTGTAAAAGAGGATCTGAATGTAAAAGAGAGGGGGAGATGTTTAACAGAGCCAAGACCTGGGGATCAAGAGGAGAGAGGAACATCCCAGCGCATCAGGTTAACCCTTACAGTACCAATTTCTGCGGCCTTGAAAGGGGATCTGGAGAAATCACAGCTTGGAAACAGCATGGAGGAAAGCAGGAAGAAAAAAAGTTGGGGTCTTAAAAAAAAAAAAAAAACCTTCAAAACCATTCCAGATTAGTTTTTGGAAGAGGAAATGTAGTTTGTCTTACCCTGAAGCCTCTGCTTTCCTCTCCTGTGCTCTGGGGCAGCAGCGCAGGTCCCAGCCCCGCAGCCGGTGGGTAACCGGCGTTGCTGCAAAATCATTAACTCCGCTACAGATGCTTTCGCTTGTTTGGATAAACAGCCCACTGTTGTTCTGCACATGTGAGTTACTGTAGGAGTTGGTGAAAGGTTCTGGATTTATAGCCTTGGAAAATGATTTGGTTTTTGTAAGCCCACAGCTGATAAAGCTGGGGAAACGCCAGTGTGCGATTTCCCTGTCCCGCCTCTTGCTCAAGCCCTGCGTCTCGGAGACACCGGCCGTACAGAAGGGGGACAAATGCTTGAATAAAAAAAAAATACCACAAAATCCACTGCCCACCATTGTGGTAAATACTGTTTATGCAGATCGATGTCCATGTGGGCACAGACCCAGCCACTCTGCTCTGTTTCCAGTACTCAGCCATCTTCAGATAGGAACACTAGCAGGCTGGGATTAGGGTGGATTAAAAAGAGCGGATCCTCAGCAGACAACCTGTAGCCACTTTCTGACACTCAAAGCTGTCCCAGATGCTGCAGGATAACTCTTTCCATCCTCTTTCACCTGGGCAAAGTGCTGTTTTGGGGTCAGTCTGGATCTCCCCTCTCACGAGCAGTGCAGACCGTGCAGCACCCACCAGCAGGACCCAAGAGTCCTTAATGCCTTCACAAAATTCTCTGTCCTACCAGAAAAAATCCTGCCTTCCATACTGCTGTCAAGGAGTAGGATATATGGTCTGTCTCAGGATCATGCTGGAGAAGCCGCCCAGCGTCTGCTTGGTGTGCAGCAGGAAAAGAAAAACCTCACACCTGACACCAGCACACCGCACGGCTGTTATTGTTTTATCCACAGCCATCTTTGCAGCATCATTTTGTGGTCCTGAACTGTTGGAACTAAGGTACAACCTCAGTTGGACGGGGCTTTGAGCAACCTGGTGTAGTGGGAGGTGTCCCTGCCCAGGGAACTAGATGATCTTTAAGGTCCCTTCCAGCCCAAACCATTCTATGACTCCATGAACCTCCCCTAAGCCCAGCCATACCTACTTTTGCCGCAGGAGTTTGCCAAATTATGCTCATTGGAGATTACAGCTATGCAAAATTTTAATTAACGCCAAAGTTGTCTCACCTGCAGTATTCCTCTTCTGCCCCTCGGGAGTACTGGGAGGTGTCAGTCATTAGTGCCAAGTAATTTCACACACCCCAGACCGCAGCACTCACCTTAACGTGGGAAGTTGCTGCTGCCTCTGTAATTTCCTCTAATTCCATTCTCCTGTGGGATTTGCTGCATTAAATCAGCACATGGGGTAACACACCTTGGATGTAGCCCTGTCCTGCCCAGCCACCTCCAGTATGACAGAGAAAACCACTTTCTATAGGAAGAGTCTCCTCCCTCCACCCTTTCTCGTTAATTAGGGATCCAGCACAGAGAGCATGCAAAAAGGTGAAGAAAGTCTGTCCCTATCTGTGAAGTCCTTGAAGGAGGAATTTACACTCAGCAGGCTCTCGCTCTGAAAAGGAGGGCGATGTTCCGGCACGTTCAGCCCAGCCCCCTGAGAGCCGGTGGGGTGAGAGCTGTCCCCCCGCAGGACAGACACTCCGGGGATGGGCCACAGGCTGCAACACCCCTCATTGCCTGATTTAGTCAAGACATGAGAGCAGCTCTGTGTCCCCTGTCACTGCTGTGGCTACATCTCACCCTGCCATCTGGTCTACAACACTTTGTGAGCGAGGTCATTCATATTTTGAAGGATGAAACTGAGAAAGAGAGCTGAAGTTTGGGCAGTAGCGTGACATTCTCAGATAAGACCAGGGCATTTGGGCCAGGGACTGCAAGAAGGGAGCAAGATATGGACCTGCTAACTCAGTCTGATGTCCTAGCCAGCCTCGATGGAAAATAATTGCAAACTGCTCCGTTGACCACTCTCCCCCACCTCCATCTCACATACCCATCAGAGATGCTGGGCATTAGCAATTTTCCATTGGCCACCCCAAATATAAGTTCACCTTTTCGGTCCCAGCTGGGGTAAAAGCTGGCAAGACAGCTGTAGGACCCGCTGGGATGAAACTGGTAATAACACTTGGTGAAGAATCAGAGGTTACCAAAGTCCTCATTAAGCAAACTAGGGTTAGCTTTCCAGAAGATGGGTTGAAAGGCAAATGTCTCCCTTTACAAGTGCAGTGTCCAGAAAAAAAAATAATCCTACCCTGTTCTAGATAAGGGAAAGAGTAGGTATGTCTTAAATATTTCTATTACTTCAAAGTTCATAAATCTGTTGGTTTAAAACTGTCAACAAGACAGAGGAAATATGAGCTAGAGACGTGGTTATCACCAGGAAAGGAATTTCCTCCAAAGGGAGAGCAAGACAGTAAGTCCAGGAAAGAGGGACAGATAGGGAAATACCTCTACGAGATGTTAGGAATCTGGACGAGCCTGATCTATGAATGTGTTTTCATTGACTTCAGCAGCCTTTGTCTCTGCCCCAGCACAAGAGAAGGATGGCCAGGGAAGATTTGTTTCCAACTCACCAGGAAAAAAAATAAAGTAATAGAAACCGTATGGGTTTATTGGTATTATTTTGTTGGGTTGTTTGGGATTTTTATTTTTTTTTTTTTTTAGAAAGCCTTTGAAATATTTCAAGCTTTTGTCAAAATAAACCCATTGGCCCAATCCTGCTTTTTTTGGTAGATTAAGCTGGTGTCCCCAGGGAGAAAAGTCATGTGGCAAAGAGGTTGTATGGTCTGCAGGGCACAAAGAAAGGGTGGAAACCCATGGGAAAGAGAAAAGAGACTTTAAGGAAGGACCTTCTGGTCTCAGCCTGAGAGAGGGGAGCAATGCAAAAGGGAGGAGGAAGAGGGGAAAGCTAGGACTGAAGAAATGAGTGCTGGACTCTGTGCCGGCTTTTGGTTTGCGCAGGATGAAACAGAAATGGCATCAACCCGCAGAAGCAGCTTTTCCACCCAGAAGCATCCAAACCACCAATGATGCTCAGCTTTGCTGCCATAACATCAGCATCTCTCCAAGGAAGACCATCCAGACTCTGAACCCACTGCTGCTGTTCATCCTTTCCCGTTTATGGATTATCCTTGGGGCATTGCTGCTCAGAGCAAAGGAGACCTGAAGAGCTGATGCATTCCCAAGTAGTGATGGGAAAAGGGCAGAACTTATATCAGGAGTGCTCAGCACCGAGTCAGGAGGCGCCTGCCGCAGGCTGCAGCGATGGGAACTGCACATGGAGCGAGCCCTGTGACTGTCATCGCTCCAGAGGGCGATGGGGTACCCCTGTGAAGGTGCTGAGGACCAAAATAGGTGTTTCCCTACAGGCGTTTCAACAAATCCTCAAAGGATGGAAAGCGGCTCTTAACTGGAACTGGGTCTGTGCAGCCTCCCAGTGCTAATGGTACTGAAAACAGGGCATTTGAGATATCATCTTTATTGTAGCCACCAGGCTGGAATGGTCATGGCTTGGTCTGAGCAGATGGAACCTCCCCATCACCCCTGGCTCTGGACACGGCCCTGCCTGGTGCGTCTATTCTGGGAATACAGCGAGGACTCCGCTTCCCAGAGCTGTCAGAGCAGCACTAAATCCACCCAGAACACCTTCAAACAAACACATTACAGCAGATAAAGGATCGGATAGTTTGATGTCTCCGACTCCTACCTGAGAGCCGCATGGCAGCACAATTGTACCCTGCCCAAATTTCTTCCTCTCTCTGTATATCTGAAAATGGTTCTTTAATAAGCCCCATCCTTCCCTTCTCCTTTTATCTAATTCTGCCTGAAGTCACCATCCTGTCTTAGGGCAAAGTTCCCACCGCTGCCAACCCCTCCCCTCCTTTCTCTTGATAACCCAAGCCCTCCCAGCCCAGTCCGCCCGTGCACCGCTCTGTGGGTAAGCAGTAACTTGCTCATATAAGAATGTTTACATTTGAATATAAGTACAATTACACCAGCCGATCTAATAGTCTTCTCTGTATACGTTACTGAGTACTTAGGGCCATTTTTTTGAAAGCCATTATGCTCATGTGATTTTCCTCAAAGCCTTTCGAAGGGATTTTGTTTTGACAGGAGGGCATTAAGGGGGTGAAACTGATAGCATAAGTACCACTTACAGACTTTGATCAGCTTGGGTCATAATTCTCTTGGAGAAAGTCTTGTATATATTAGAGAAGGAAATTAATTTTATTGCCGCTGTGGCTTTTTTTTTTTCTGCCAGGAATGTCCAAGCACTTGTGCTCAGATTTTTTTTTTTTTTTTTTTTTTTTGCGCAATCCCCCTGTGCTCAGAGCTGAAGCGCAGCTCCAGCTCTGCCAGCATGGCAGCAAAGAGGCTGCCGGCATGGCTTGGGCTCTCATCTCAGTCCCCAGGAGGAGGGTTCCCTCTGACACCATCCCAACAAGGTAATGAGAGAGACTCACAAACCTCTTCCTTCACATGCTTTAAATGTTGTATGGATCAATTACAGCAAGAATAGACTTTCTGGGGTCTGTAAATAGTCAAAGATAAGCAAGTAACCGGACCTTATTGATCCCTACAAAGTATTACTTGGAATGCCCAATTCCCAGGCTCATGATTTGAGAAGAGCTACGTGAGAAAAGGCTCAATATAGCAAATGTTTCTGCAGCCGATACACAGAGAAAATAATCAAGGTACACTAGGGAGAGGAGAAGCAGAACGGACTGGCACTGTAGATTTTGGGGTGAATAGATGTTTTCTCACATCTGGCCATAAGTCAAGCTCCTTACCCTGCATCTCAGGTCCTGTGCACGCAGGGAAGGAGCTGACACTGTGTTCGGCACAGAAGCACCTGGTCCAGGCTAAGACAACAATCAGTGAACAGGGCTACAGCATCGCCACAAGCTCAGCTAACGAGCCATGGGAGCTCAGGTGCATGTTTAAAGCAGGGTGAGTAGATGGGGGGAAGCAGCCATGTCCTGCAGGAAAAGTTAAACCCAGTTATCAGAGCTTTTGGTCAAATGAGTAACACCAAAGAACAGCTCAGCCAGCGGGGAAACGGTGTAGTATCAAAACTACCGCACATCTGAGCTGGTCCAAAAAAGAAACAAAGAAAAAAGAATTCTGAAACATCTCCCTTTGCATTTTTGCCAGTATTTTTGTTGTCTGGTCAGGTGATGTTCCAGCCATCACTTCCCCTTGGTGCCACTCAGTGAAATGAAGGGAGAGGAGAGCATGGACAAGCAATCTCCGGGAGCTGATAGCCATCTGCAGTTGTCACACATCTCAGCAGCACCTTGTCAGCAGGTAAGAGCTGGCTGTGATCTGTAGCCTGCAGTCATCAGGGACGTTCCCTCCTTAAAGACAAGCTGGTGATGTCACCCAGAAGCGCAGAGCTGCGTGAATCTGTTCCCTCCTTCCCAAAAATATTCTGTCAACCCATGCCATGGTCTCCTGCACCAGAGAGCTACACACGCGCACCCTCCTGTATTCACTGTAACACATTTCTGCAGGACATTTGGAGTGGAATTAATCCCACTTAACATTGGCAATCTAAAAGCGATGTCTAGTCTAAGCTAATGTTTAGTCTAACCATGAGACTCTCCTCAGGAAGAGTCTTTCCACCTCCTTAGCCACCTCCAGAGGCACCAGCCTTTTGCCAAGGACAGTAGAAAAACCACAAGCAGCTGAAGCAGACTCTTACCTTGCCTTCAGCTAGAGGCAGAAAGATTCCTGTCTTCATTTGGGATCTCTACAGGGATCCAGAGTCTGCATCATAAAGAAAAAAGACATCAAAAAACCTGTAAGAAAGACCTCCCAAAAGGCAAAGGTGGCATGCATTACCTATGTTGACCCCTTCAGGTGAGCTACAACTGCACTTCAGCCTTGCTGAACAAAGAGCTCTAGGACTTTACTCCCAGTGATATCCCAGTCCACGCTGCCAGGTAGAAGATGCTTATGGGCTGTGGCTTGAACGAAGCCTAGATGAACTTCCAAACCAGTTCCAAGCACGACACACACACACCGGGAGATCCTCTATTGCTGGGGGCAGTACAAAATGGATGCAGAGAAAAAAAAAAAATACTGCGATCCCATCCCATTTGAAGTCTAACTGGGACCTACCTTTGGACCAACAGCTATCTAGCCCTAATTCAACTCGCATGTGAGCATTTCACATTAAGGGAGTGCTTTAATTCCTGCCCGCGTCAGCCAGAGTGAACCGTGGTCTGAGATCTCCCTGGAAGCAGGATGCTTTTAGCAGTATTGGGTCCTTTGACAGGGCGATACATCACTGACGGGTACTGAAAAGAATAGCCCCTCTTCATCCTTACCCCCACTCCCTGCCAAATCCAGATTGGAATAGAGAGCGGAAATGTTTTGTGCGTAGCTAGTGAAGCTGGTAGGAAAATTTTTGTCAAAACAGATTTCCATCAGAAAACGACACCCTGTTGGCTTTGGCAAATTTTTATTCAGGAACAAAGTGGAGAGAGAAAAAAATGTAAATGTCAGCATGCCCTTTTGACATTTTCCCCAACGAAAAGGATGGACTTTCTTGCTTCGAAATGACTTTTCCTTGACATTCATTTTCTACGTTCAACTCAAAACAAATCAACTTTTCTACCAAAATGGAATTTGTTGACTACTCTAAGAGGTTTTTTCCCCTGTGGAGTTGAATATGCAGAAATTCTAGGATACTGGCTTTTTCCAAATTCAGGATGGGATTGGAGGGAAAAAAAAAAACCACCCTTCATTTTTTTCTGGTGAGTCAAAGATTCATTCTTCATACCAGCCAGGCCCCCACTGGTTGAATTTCTCTTTCTTTCCTTGCTCATCCTGGAGCGACACTTATCTTCAACTTAACCGCTTCCTGAATTTTCAGCTCTAGCACTACCTTTTTTCCCCCACTTCTGTTCTCCCAGTCCTGAGTTGACATCAGAACCCTCAGAAAAAGCCAAAACCAACTTGGGTACCACAAGTTGAGCTGGAATCCAGCAGATGTGAAGCGTTTACCCTGGAGATCACCAGTGATCTCTGTACGCCCAACCTTTCTCCACGGGTTCAGCTCTGTCTCTTAGCCTGGGAGGAGCAGCATCAGCTCTCGATGCCCTCTCCTGCTGCTGCCAGGGATAGAAATGACCATCTTTTGTCTCATTTTGCCTTCAAACTTACTCCCTTTCTCCATCAAGGACTGTAATCCGCAAGGATTTCCCTCTCCCTCTCCTGCAAAAATGAACAGACGCTGGGAGAAAAATCAACTGTGCCTTCTATAAAACCAGCTCCGGTTTTTCAGCTCAGGCATTGTCTGGTGAAATGTGATCTGCTTTTTCCTCTATGCAATAGGTTCCCAAAACAATTGGGAATTTAATTCAAGAGAGTGTAATATAGACGCATTTTGCTTAAGCTTAACCATCTGCAGTGAAGTGTCTCATCTATGCTGACTGTGTGGCCGTCTTCTGCCGTCAACAGACAGTAGATCTACAGGGAGAGAGATCCCCACCGCATCGCTCCACTGGCTATAAAGGGCACTCAAATATCTATCCTGCAGAGAGCTCCGGTTTGCTAAGACACATGGCACATCATTTCTTACCTTGGAGTGCAGTTCTGGACTCGTACCAGCTTTGGCAAACAGGGAACTGGGACTCCACTCCGTCCCCGCAGTATTTCCCAGCCTCTTTGCTGTAAAAGAAGAACGAAAAGGTCTCGAATACACTCTTGTCTGACCTCAGCAAATACAACTCCCAGTTACTGAGTACTGACATTGCAAACAGATTCTGTAACGAACCTGGAAAACGAGCAGTCCTCAACACAATGTCCTCAGCTTCAGCTTTTTTAGATACAGACACTGCTGGCACTTAAGGTCGCAAGCGCGTAGCAGCAACCACGGAGCAGAGCTGTGGCCTTTGCTGTGCCATACTCCATAACAAAGTTCTCAGGCCGTGATTATCAGACCCTCAACAGAGCCGTGGACTGCTGCGGAGGGATCCATGAGAGATACCTAGGGAAAACAAGTCTATAACCAGGAGTTTAAAATGCCTGCGAGGGGCTCACGGGGCGAAGGGATTCAGGGGCGAATCCGCAAGTCAAAGATTGAAAACAGACAGACTAAACCCATATTTTTTTTTTTACTCAGCCAAAGCTGATGAAATGTCTCCCTCCTCATCCCCACATCTCTCCTACATGCAGTAGATTTATCTCGCTTGAAACTATCTAGATGTTCCCGCAGGGACTTTCCAGTGCAGGTCTGCTCTCCGGCAAACAAGCGTGGCTGCAAAGCCAAGCCGTGCTCAGGTCCTGCCTTGCCCAGAAGCGCAGGAGTTTTTGAAGCCGGTGCCAAGGATTTCCCTTGGGTTTGCAGCTGATTCAGAGTTAGGGCCAAACTCCAACTGTATTTCACCACAGGCAAGACCGAGCGCCTCGGAAAGGATCATTCCCTCACATCTCGGTAGCCCTTGGAAAAACTGCACCACAAAATAGCATCTTGACAGGATTCAGCCACTCTGGCTACTCCCCCGAGGGCTGGAGAAGAGGACTCTGAGCTTCGAGCCAAAAAGGGACTGTGGCATTTTTGTGGCCAACCCCATGTGCTGTGGGAGCAGTGGATTGTACCAAGGGGTTACAGGCTGCTGGATCTCCCCGGTGTGACAAAACTCAGCTGCTGGAGGCAGAAGAAAGCACTTTAGATAAGAGGCCAGCAGAGGGGGGGGAAGGAGCAAGCATGCTGGTTATTTGATGCTGTCAATCACAAATCTCACAGGGTCCCTGTGGAAGAGGCTGGAGTTCAGAGAGCCACAAACATCCACACCTCTGTCCCTCCAGGCAGGACAGCCGATGCTCCCGGCTCAGGTGGCCATGCTGCACGTCCAGGACCCTCCTCACCGGCTGCTCCACACCCTCCCCGGGGAAGACACCTCCGACACCACAGCCGGTGACCCTCGGCAACACAGAGAAATTCAGGCTCACAATTTATTGATAACATCAAGCAACACTTGAGCTTCTCTGCGGACCTAAGCCCTCCCTGCTCCGAAGGACACAGATGGTGGGAGCAAGGGGTGTTTTCTGAAGTCCCACCTGGCCTCACACTTTCCTCCCTGCCACTTCCAGGTTCCTTCATTGAGGACGATCGATGTGTCCCAGCCCTCCCTCCCCTTGCTGACAAACGAGACAACTTCAGGGATTTGCTTGGGTGCAGGAGCAGGTGCTGCACTGACAAGGCAGTAAGGGGGAGAAACCCCAGGCTTCCCCTACAAAGTAACCTTTCAGCATTGACTTTCTTGGCTTGTTTCTTGCTGGAAAGGAAGAAAGAAGGAGGAATGGAGCTGAATAGGTATTTAAACAAACACACGTGCTTACTCAGTAGATCAAATCGTTGCTATAAATCAGTCTAGACTGCAGATCAGCAGAGCAATGCTGGATGCTACCACAGAGAATCTAGCCCTAAACACTAGTCAGAACATTTAACTGTCGGGGAGTGGCAGGAGCTGCCCCACGAGGAGGGACAAGCCAGCGGCTGAGGGCAACCCCAGCACAGTCAATGCCCTCCCCAGTGGGGTGCATTCTGCAGGGTCTGAACACAGCAGGGGCCACTGACAGTCCCAGAGAAAGCGAGTGATGAATCAGGTTCAGAGCCCACCCAGAGCAGAAGAAAAAGCCTAAGACAGGATTGGAGGCAAAGGATCTATTCAGAAGACAGGAATGTAGACAGACTACCTACAGTGGAGGAACCAGGACCAGCCAGGAGGAGAGACGAGTTACTTACAGGTCTGAAGTTCATGCAGGAGGTAGGGATAGAGACAAACTACCTACAGCAGAGGGCTCGGGTGCATCCCAGAGACAAGGCAGGAGACAAGCTACATACAGCACATGTCCACGGTCTATCCAAGAGGCCAGGGACAAACCAGGCACACCTACAACATGGCCCAGGAACAGAGCAAAGGCTCAGGGCTGCCCTTAAATAGAGCTCCAGGTCCATGGGAAAAGAAAGGATGGGTGGAGGCCCCAGGTGAGGCTGGTCAGGTCAATTGAACCCAATTAATGCCTCAAGATGACCAACTTGCACCTGCTCCTGCTGTGATGTCTGCCGTGGGGGGGGAGATGCTGGTGGGACAACCTCAAGGGACTCTGGGTCAGGGTTGGAAAACTGCACTGAGGAACTATCTTCCAAGAGCAGCGAGGACCTGGGCGCGTCCCACTGCCCAGTCAGGCGGGTGGAGAGCCAACAGAAGGGTCTGATGTGGTGGATTTGCTGAATGGTGACAGATGTGCCATTTCTGCCCTCGACACCACATAAGAAAAAAGTCATTTCTCACTGTTACACACGTACATGTGAATTGCTCAGGATGTTTCCT
This sequence comes from Dromas ardeola, assembly GCA_013398915.1. Classification (NCBI taxonomy): domain Eukaryota; kingdom Metazoa; phylum Chordata; class Aves; order Charadriiformes; family Dromadidae; genus Dromas; species Dromas ardeola. The sequence goes on along the minus strand of VYZM01005631.1, from coordinate 77,684 downwards.
CTGTACCTGTTCTAGATGAACATCAGACCAGGGGTCTTCCCGTGGAGCTCTCCTTCCCCACCAACAGACTCACAAAGCTGGTTACCACCCCTGGCCATCAAACCCCCTCCGTTTCCCGAGCTCACAACGCTCTGTTTTGGGCACCCCTACAGCAGAAAAGAAGAACGTAGCCATCGGCATGACACGTGGAAGACAACACTCAAACGCACCTTCTGGAGGACAACCAGACTTTGAAGACGCACAATGTCTCGTACAGCCTGAGACTTTAATCATTTCTCTGCGTGGTGTTTCCATCAGGCGTGCGGGGCGAAGAAGGGAAGGGGGGGAAATGCGAAATGCTATCTGCCGATTGCCGAACCGCCAGACGTGAGGGCAGTTTCCCAGAACACATTGACGTATTGTACAGCAGAGGGAGGCCTTCAGAGCACGCTTTGACTTTATGCCAGGCCTAGGCAGTGTGCTGCTTTGTATTAATTTGTGTAACTCCATGAATAAACTGTGCTTGGCTTGTATATGAATTTTAAATGAATTGTTAACACATTTTTATGAATCGAGGAGGAGGTGCTAGCTGGGGAGGTTGACTGTTTGTTGTTTAAAGCAGAGGAAATCAATCATGGTTTTTCGCAAAATAAAACTTTATTGAGCTGTAATAAACAGATACTTCTAAAAAACATTTAAAACCACATAAAAACCAAGTGGAAGGTGCTTGACTGCTTCAGCATGAATCGCAGGTCAGTGAATACATATCTGTATTAAAGGTCCTCATTTTTTTTCCTGACTTCAAGAAGGAAGATGCATTAATGCGCTACATCCATGACTTCATGGCAGGGAGAGGATGTGCCTATGGCCCGATGTCTGAGGTCACCAAGAGACCCCGTGCAATGGCTGCCAGATGCCGGTTTGGAGACGTTTTGATGCCGGATGCTTTGTTATGCCAAAGGCTTCCCGCTGCACTTTGTAACGCAGGAATACACCCACACTCTGGGCTTTCTGCTCCAGTCCATCCTCTCCCATCCTTTCCAGCGACTTTTGACTCGTGAGACGGTTGGGAAACACAACCTCCCACATCTATTTCTTCATCCTTCTCTTAGCAGTGGCAAAGGGGATTCTGCTTAAGGTTGTTGCTGGGGAACAGGAAAAACAGAAGTGGGAAAAATCTGGGTTTTTTCCTATGAAGATTTGAAGCAAGTCGGCTTTAATTAAAAACAGAGGGGCAATTCTCACTATGGTGAGTTCCTCTCTCTTCTGCTGTCCACTGGCTGCTGCTGCTGGGAAAGTGGGGTCACAGAGCTACAGAAAAGACACCTACGCTAAGGGGAGGTCACTTTGGTGGCCTTTGCAGTGAAATTACTCCTCTTCCTCTCTTCCACAGCCTGAAGAGTGAAAAACTTCAGGTGTCAGCATGGATGAGAGAGAGAGAAGAAAGTTGAAAGAGCCAGAGAAGGAAAATGTGCAGGTCTACAGGATCTCCAAGGCTTTGGCTACTACATGGCAATCAGTTGTCCAGCGGTGGGAGCAGAGCATCTCCTGCAGCAGAATGAAGGCAACTTCCTGACTATGTAATAGAGGTGTAAATAATAGAGGATAAAAAGAAGATCCAGGCCAAGAGAAACCTCAAGTGGAGAAAGTTCACATTGCTGCCTGTTCCTGCAAGCTGAGGTCTTCCAAGCCAAACCCTCCCGGCCAAGAGACAAACCAGTTCTGCTACTTTCCCTCCCCCAAAATCCAAGTCATTCAGCTTGGAACGGGAAACTCTGACTGGAAATCCAATGGGCTGGACCTTGGTGCTTCCATTACAGGCTTGCGTTACAGTGTTATTCATAAAAGGTCCTGCAGACTGAATGACCAGTTCCTGGATTGCTTCCAAGGATTATTTAAACTTTTCCATATTTTGTAGGTCTCGATTTGAATGTGTGACTTTGGCCAGTGCATTGATTGATGTTGCTAAAAACGCTCGCTGCTCCCCTCCTCCGGAAAGTATGTGTTTTGGAATGTCTCTGGATTACTTTTAATAGCGAGCTTCTCGCTTGCTGCAGATCACCGGTGTTAGTTGTTAAAATGAGTAGATTACTTCAAAAGGCAATTCCCTGGTCCCCTGCCCATGCATGCTGGCTGCCATTTTGGTTGAGGACAGAAGAGAAATTTTTCACAACTCATGAACAGAGCAAGGAAAACACAACATTGTTCCTCCAGGTGCAACGGCACCTTCTGTGCCGTTGTGTCTTGTGGCTGCAATCTCTGTTTTCCCATAAAAAAAAAGCTTCAACTGGAGTTTTGCCCGGGACTGGATCATTTTGTAGCATCTCCATCCTGCACATACACCTAAAGGGGGCCCACAGGAAAGACGGGGAGGGACTCTGGATCAGGGAGTGTAATGATAGGACAAGAGGTAACGGTTTTACACTGAAACAGGGAAGATTTAGATGAGATCTGAGGAGGAAATCCTTTGCTGTGAGGGTGGTGAGCCCCTGGCCCAAGTTGCCCAGAGAAGCTGTGGCTGCCCCATCCCTGGAGGGGTTCAAGGCCAGGCTGGACAGGGCTTGGAGCAACCTGGGCTGGGGGGAGGTGTCCCTGCCCAGGGCAGGGGGTGGGACTGGATGGGCTTTAAGGTCTCTTCTAACCTGAACCATTCTATAATTCTATATCCCTGATGCTGATGAGTGGGACCAGCAAGTTTCCTTCCTCATCACCACGTATGCCGCTTCTCCATGGCATATCCCAGCACGACAGCATCAAACGAGCTTCTTCATCTCACCTAGTGCTAAACATCAAAGCTGGAGGATAGACAACTAGCTGTCCAGACACCTTCAAAATCTAGGGGAAAAGGGCAGCTCTTCTAGCATGTCATTCATCCGTTCCTGCCTGAGGTATGTCTGCTGCTGGAGTGGACTGAGTCACCCAAGGAAACCACTTCTGTTTCTCCTCTAAGCTAAAAAGACCAGCTTAAACTACGTCATACTCTTGGATCACAAAGTCCAGAGCCAAACTTGTGCTGTCCATAGTTGCATGGAGCCCAGGACATCTTGGAGTGCTTCCTGGACCAGAAAGCACAAGGTTTATTTGTGACTTTTACCCTCATGGCACCTGTGGGCAGGGAGGAAGAAACAGCATCTTCAGCCCTGCTATGTGGAGTTAAAAGGAGCGGAGAGACAAGTTGGGCAAGAGATTTCAAAGTTGGGACCAGAACATTTACTGCATAGGGACTGGCGCAGCGTGGGATTGTGGTTTGCCTGAGTATAGAAAACGCAGCATCGCTCAGCAGAACGGAGCTCGTAAAGAACTTGGGCTCTTCTGGGAGACAATTAAATTTGACCAGTGTGAACTCAGGGTTTTCTGATGGAATTCAAAACAAGGGATGGATCCGGGACACGCAGAGACAAGACAAGTCATACCAGCAATGGCTTGTTGTGTACATTGGGACTTGCTACCTTTTTACTTCCCTGACGTTGCACAAAACTGCATGTTACCAGGCAGAAAAACATCAAAAACAAATTCTTGAAGCCAACAGACCGAGATGTCAACATCACCACCAAGGCACAAGCTCAAGATCATTTGCAACGTCCCAAGACTCGAGGGGCAGAGAAAGAAGACTTCCAGAAACCCCAATCTGCAAAAGAAGATTGTAAAAGACACGACACGAAAGAAAATCAGAAAAAGAAAGAATAAGAAAGAATAAAGGTGGCGTTTTTATTATGTGGCTTCTGAGCTTGTAAGAGGTCACATTTTCCGGCTATTCTTTGCAAATATGAGTGTTAGAAATGGGCTTTATTTAAAGAAAATGAAAGCTCAAGTAATTACATGGCTTCAGGAGCCAGGACTCTAAGAAAAACACCAAGTATTTCAAGAGTTGGCGATGCTGCCTGTGGAAAAGGAGTGAGTCATCCTGTCTTTTTGGACTCCTGGGTGGGGGAGGGAGACGAGTGGGGGGGGAGTTTGCTCAGCCGCTCGTGTGGCTGCAGGTCCACTGGCCCAGCATCCCCGCACACGGCTGTGATGGGAGACACGAAGGCTGGTGTGATCGGGACCAGGGATGCAGAGCCCGGTCTGCCCTCAGCTACCTGCCTGGGGTGCAGAAGGGACAAAAATGCCACAGTCTGGGGAATGAGCAGGAAGGTGAAGACGGGGGAGTCCCTGGGCTTGCAGGCGCAATATCTCCTTCAGCCCTGGGAGCATGCATTGAAGGGAATTTCTTGCGAACCAGCAGCTATGAGCCTTGCAGCAAGGTACAATCCCTCTTTTCCTGGGCAAAGGCTCTGAAACGCTGGATTATTCCTTCTTTAAAGGGATGCAAACAGACTTGGACTCATCCTGCCCAGTGCTAGCAGAAAAGGGCAGAGGGAGGATCAAGACATGAAACACAGTCGGCACAGCGGGAGCAGGGATATGTTATGCTTTGCTTGAAGAACGCAATCAATATTTTAGCAGTCCCAAAGCTGTTTTTTCTCATACCTAATGTCATTCCAGCGTACCACCTCCCTAGCAGTCCCTGTTGGCTTTGTCCTGCCTATGGCCCCGGTCCCAGTGCATTTTAGTTAAATTACTTTTTCAAACTGAGCCCCCGAGAGTCAGAGAACATCCTTGGCCCACTCGTATGCTGTACGAAGGAGCCAGATGAAGGTCATCCCTGGTGTCGTGTCATGGCTGCTACCTTCTGTCTGGAGGAAGAACCAGCCCCTGTTTCCTTACAATATCTGGACATGCTTCCCCCAGCAAGGCTGTGGCATCTCAGAGGACACACAGCAGGCACCGGGAAGACTCTGAGGCCATCACTGGGGTGTCAGTGGTGGGACAAAGAGCAGCACTGGGAGAAGAGGCAAGGAGAAGCCACTGGCTGGTGATGCTGTGTGTGGGAGAAGGATAAACAGAGCCAGGCAGGGAGCCAGAGGCTGCGAGCCAATGGGCCATTACCAACACGGGTGGGATGTCCTGGGTGACCGGCAGAGCGGTCCCCGAGCATCCAGCTCCCCAAAGCCATGCTGCAATCCATCTCAAGGAAACGGGGGCAGCTCATTACAGGGATTACTTCCAGGCAGCCAGCTGCACAGGCCCATAAGCTCCCCATTGATTTCTGCCTGCCCTCCTTCCCAGCAGAGGGAGTTTGGGAGATACTTCTGCATTGATCCAACCTGTTGTTTCCATAATGGTGTTGTTGCCAGATGAAGTTCACATTAAAAAAAAAAAAAAAAAGTCGTTATTTTCAGATGTGCTGAAGCTCCCACTGCTCCCAAGGAGCAGGCATTGGCACCATGTCAGAGAAACAATCCCCTTCTCCTTGACAGCCCAGGGAGCAGGGGGACAGCTTCGCTTCACCTCGCTGGTACGCACCATGTCACTGCTGATGCTGATCAGTGACGTCTTGAATTCATAGGCAATGAATTGCAGTTAACGTTGCAGTCAGTGGCCAAGGTCCCATGGCTACACTGGGGCAGGAGCAGCCCAGAGAGTCCCACCGCCCTCTTGGTGTGATCAGCCGGGCCACCCACGCTAGACCTGACTGTAAAGGAGGACGTCGGGATCAGGAGGTCACAGCTGGGGACGTGGTAACAGCAAGCAGTTGCAGGGCTGTCTGGCTCCCCTGGGACACCGGAGAGGACCCCAGGGAGCCCTGGTGACTCCAGTGGGTCGCTGTGGGTGGGAAGGCTCCTCCCAGCAGGGCTGTTGACTACATCAAGGTCTGAGGAACAAGTTCTCCAGCCAGAGGTTAGGTGATTTAATTTGGATCCTATGAAGCCCACCCTCAACGTCATATAACTCACACAGTAATTTTTTTTACCTAGACTAAACTTGTTTTCTCCCTCACTGCCATTTAATTGGCTCCGTAGGATGAAGAGATACTCTCATTTTCTGTCGTACAGAACCCTATATCCCCTCATACGGCAACCGAAGACACTAATAACTCCATCTAATTACAGAGTGAGTGATCCCTGTTAAGGGGAACGGCAGATACGCCGGCATTATTTATGTCACCTGCTTTGCTCCGTGCGGTGCTCGAGCCAGCTCCGCTTGCTTTTTTTAGCAAGCACATTTCATTTTTCACTCCCCACTGTCATCCCCTTCCCTGTCTCATTCAGAAACTTCACCCACTCGTTCTATCACAGCCTGTCTCACCGCCACCCTGAGGTATAAATCAGCATTAATTACGCTGGTAAAATCCTCTAAATCACTCATTGTCCTCATTATTATTATTTATCTTAGCCTGAAGGTGACACATGCAAACGAAAGCTCTTGTGTTCCCCTAGCAAGGATTTTAATGGGCTTATTGGCTTGGCAACCCAACTGCAACACCTTACGCAGAGTTTCCTAACAGGGCTGCGTCCGACGGTTCTGCATCCCTCGCTTTGGGTCCATCGGTCCCTGTGGGATGATTCACAGCCTGGTCTAACTGCTCCCTTCATGGACGGGGTCGGGACGAACCGCCCAAGGGCACATTCCCCTGCCAGCATTGGGCTCACTTTGGGAAAACTGTTGCAAAGGCACCGTCTGTGTGCTGGAATCACCTAATTAAAATCTGCATCCTCGTGTACATATGCAAAAAAGGCCACACAGACAACTTTTGTCTGGGATTTTCAGAGTGGTTAAGCTGGCAAGTGTTGTTAAGTTTTTCCTCCTCTTGGTTATCTCGCAAGCTGAAGGCGTTAAAGCGCTGTAATTCTGGTCTGCGCAGCAAAAACGGTGCGTGAAAATAAACAAACAACTCAGCCTGTTTCCTCCCCTGATCAGGAAGGATGAATGTAAGAAATAAATTAAAACTAAAAAAAGCTGGGAGGCAACTTGCCTTCCTGGAACAAACCCAGATGGAGCACAGAAGCCATGGTGGCAGCTTCTGGTTTCGAGAAGGTCCCCAGATTGCAACTGTACTGATGGTAGGCAGCCTAAAAAGCCAGCTCCCTCCTTCCCTGATGCCAGCCAAATGGCATATCTCTATCCTCACATCTCCATAAACTGTATTTTCCAGCCCGCCTCCCTCTTGCCTCAGCAGGACCACGCAGCCGAGACGGCGTGAGCTGACCCCCAGCCCCCCAGGAGCAATAATGCATGGGAGTATCGATCCTCGCGCTTGTCACTCTGGATGGATGTGCCACCGCGAAATCCCTAACCTTTAGCTGTGCCTGGAGTCTGTAAATTCCCACCCTCTCCTCCCGCCAGGCAGCGAACACCATGTCCAACAGCCTATTAGCAGGAGAACAGCCTGTCCCCTGTCAAAACACACAAGGTGCCACAGTCCCCACGGGAATGTCGGCGGCTGCTGACAACACTCTGGCATTCCTGCCAGCATCCCCGAACCTGCCGGAGCGGCAGCGCCTGGGAGCCCTGGCTGAAGAGCGAAGGGAGGAGGAAAGGCATAGTCCCCTCGCTGGCTTCGAGATCCACTTTCCTTGAAACACAAAGGGGACAGTGCCGGCCTTCCTCCCCTCAGCCCTCCTCATCGTCTGCAGGAGGAGAAGACAAGCTGATCAGGGCAGCTTGTGCGCAAGGAGAATGATTTTAAGTTCACCCCACGTGCGTTTCAAAGCACGCAAAAAGCAAGGGCCCGATTCCCTCCTCTTCTGCTTTACAGAATTATCTGTAAAGCATTAAAGTTTTGAAATGAGATCAGGAATGGTTTTATAATTTCTTTGTTCCAGAAAAATTTTGCAGATGGGTGAAGGCAGGTAAAGAACTCCAAGGGATTTATTTCTAGTAGGCATCCAAAAACCCCATGACAAATTAAAACAGTCATTAATTACTTCAATAAAGACATGACCACACCCCAGCCGGGTCCTGCGCAGAACTCAGCATCTCAGTTTTAGAGACACCCAAAACCTCGATGCATCCCGGTGGCTTTGAGGCATCCTTGATATAAAATGAACATCTTTCAGCGTGTAAAATGGGACACACACAGCCTGGGCTGGTATAAGTCTGGTGGCAAGTTCACGTTCACGGTCTTTCTCAAATTTCTATCCACAGGAATTAAGCATTCCTCAAACTCTTCAGAACACACGATTTGCCCGAAGTTTAAACCACGCCTGCAGGGTGACTCCTTTTCCATACAGCAAATCGCACCCCTAATGCCTGGGTTTGGTGGGGTCTCTTTAAGCCTTGCCGTGGTGGGACAAGCTCCCCCTGCTCTGATGCACCTGTAGGGTGAGAGCCCCTTGTCCTATTGCTCGGACAGCCCTGCCATCACTCCAGCCTCTGGGCTAGACACCTGCCAGGGCCATCCCCGCAGCTACACTGTTCATAACACTTGTCCTAAGGTAGGTCTGACACCTTCACGTGGCTCCACCTTTCCTGTCTCAGTCCTAAATATTCACTTACTCAGTCTAGGTTTACCATATGGTGGGTTAAACCCTGTTGGACATGAAACTCCCTCACTGCTTTCCTCCAGGCTGCGCTCCACGTGGGAACTTTCCTAACTGGCATCCCCCTGGGATGAAGGACACCAGGTTTGATCTCAACCCAAAACTCTTTTTTTTTTTTTTTTTTTTTCCTCCGGTCATTTGTAAGAAATCACACCATCCCTGTGTGTCACTTGGCTCCCTCCAGTAATAACTTTTGAAATCCATGGGTCCATTTCAATCAGCTCAGACAGCAAAAGCCCCAAAAGCGTTAGGAGTTGGCTCGGTTTGACGGTTGTAGGCAGCTGGATAGAGGGAAAAAGCTCTATTACTGCCCTTGCTGGGAGAGGGGCCGTGGCTGGAGCTCAGCGAGGCTCTTAGATGCTGGAAAAGGCATACGGGAAAGAGATCTTTAAAAGGCCTCAACCTCAGGAAATGTTTCGATCAGAGCTCGCACCTTATTAAGCACGTGATAATCCAGCCGTGAGACACAGAGCCACGGGAAACCAGCTCCATAAGTCCTGCTCCTCGTGGATCGCTTCAACTTAGGGGGAAAAAAAAAATAACCAACAAGTAAAAATGTAACTAAAAGCCTTTCATAAAGCAGAGATTTCTGGAGCAGGCACTTCTGAGTCCTCCTGCCATAACAGTGATGGGCTCAGGACTGCTAGGAAATGCAAACACCAGTGCTTAAAACAAAGACAGAGATTCTAAAGGACAAGAAAGAGGATTTCCATCCAGATCTAGAGAGGATTGTTGGTGCCAAGATCCACTTTAATGAGACTGAGGAGCTAAAAACCTTTGAGAAACTCTACCTACTTAAAGATAGCTTGGTTTTAATAGCAATTCTTGCCTAGATTCTTTCAATTCCGGTTTTATCCTATTTCTGTGAAAGTTGTTACAAGACCAATAAAAACCCTGAATTCATATCAGAGCCCCCTTTCTCTAACTGGAGAAGATCCCCTTTGCTAATGTCGTAGCTGCAAGCCAGTAGCAAACAAGGTTTGATTAATTTGATCTTGATTAGAGCTAAAAGACTTTTTTTGGCCAGAGTTATATTTTGAAGCAAAATAAGTGGAAATTCAATCATAGCAAACCACTCCATACTACATTTTTTAAACACAAATAATTTGGCAAGCTTGACAATGGAGAAAACCCAAACACTTTGTTTTGTTATTTTAAAGCAAAGCATTTAATTACAGTCCACTTTTAGTTAAAAACGTCTTTCCATTTTCTTCAAAAATGATTCTCCAGATTTCTTGAACAAGAAATGAAATTCCTTTCAAATTGAACAGAAGGTTTTTTTAGCCCAGGAATATTGCTGCTTATTTTCTAATTCATCCCCAAAAAAATGCAGCCGTGCTGCTGTTGGTTCTCCTGCGAACGGAGCTGCCGCCATTTCTTTCCTTAGCGCTAACGAATTCAAAGCCACGAGCTAAATAACAAGGTCTAAGACACACTGTTGGGTGGCCAAACCTGTGGCCCAAAGGGGGATTTGAAGTTTGACTTTAAATGCGACTTGTTCTTCTAGATGATATGCACGTATGCAAAAATACTCTTAATGAGGGTTGGGGAAGAGAAGACATACATTGAACGTATCCGTAGTTTGAGGAGGCTCAGGAGTTGTGAGCTGTGGCCTCCTCTTTCACGGCAAGCCGTAAGTCCGAGCCTTCACTGGACTGGCAACCTCCGCCAGGAATTCCCTCTGATTTCCTACTCAAAGCACTTGATTCCTCCCGCTTCCTTTATTATTACGTTTAACGATCCCTGACATGCTTTTGGCAACCTCCTCCGAGATAACCGCGTTGTAGCGCTTGAGACCAGCTCCGCTCAGATAAAGAAAAAATGAGTGATAAAAACCAGCGATGTATGTGCAGATCAGAGGCAGAGCAGCGGCGAGCACGCTGGGCTTTAGACTTTTGATCAGAAGAGAACGCGCGTTCCTCGTTAGTGCTGTAATACGGCAGTCACAGGATTTTTCTATATCAATTGTCAGGCCGGGGTTAGAGCTGGAGCCTGCAGCCCTGTCTGCAAGACTCAGCTCCTTCCCTGGTGTATTGGATACGGCTCCTATTTTCTTACTCTTGCAGATATTTCTTAGCACAAATCATGCCACATACCTTATATCCTGATAGACCTCAATTCTCTTGCAGCCACCCTTCAAATCTGAGCCTTCCCGAGGGTTAAACCTGAAAAATTTACAAAGAGAACACAAAACTTAGAGGGAAGGGATGGAACAACAAAGATAAAAAAGAAGAAAAAAAGAAAAAAAACACTAGCATCAACAATTTGACACACAAAACAAAACAAAACCACCCAGTTGCTGGATCTGCAAAGATCTCCACTCCAACTCTATTGATTTCATTACACCTCTGCCGCCTGACCCATTAAGCATGGCTCACTGGCAAGGTGTAAGATATTCGAGTTGCACTTTGTCACACCCTTAGACATCTCTTGTGCCTGGAGACGTTCAGCACCTCGCCAGCTTTTAAATTTTCCTAGTTTAGTAGCAAATTCACATAAACCTCCAAGTGAGAGGAATTTGTGCATAACCCAGTTTGGAAATACTCCTTCCAGTCTATGTCTTGACTCACCAGGCTTGATACTGGCTGGGAGTCATTTATTCAACGTTGTCCATCAAAGGCTGGATGTCCCCAGGCCATGTCTGTAGATAGTGTGAAGAGACTGACGCCTCAAGAGATCTTTTTTCCCACCTAAAAATGGCAGCTGGTTCAAAGGATGATTTCTTGGGGTGCTGATCACCCTCCATTGACTACAGATGGAGTCTGGACAATTGGAAATCTGGTTTGTAGATGAGGAGAGTTACTTGAGAAGAATCCCTCTCCTGCAGCGCAGCTAGCATCATCTCACATCCATCAGTGATGGGCTCCAGACATGCTCTCAGACTTTGGCAATCAAAATGTATTGGGACACATAACAGGGTTGTATATCACAGCCTTTCCTTACAGAGCAAAGAGTCACAGTGAAGGTACTTTTCAGGAAAAAACAGGGACTGATTTGCCCAGACACTTTCTCAGAGATGTTTTTTTCCCCAAAATCTGGCTCCATTTCTGTGCCTGCATCTTACCCACATGCTCTGGCGTGTTATTGTCCCTTTTTCCAGGATACTGGGCAAGAAGGGTGGACTCTCTCTACCCCCCGATACAAACACAGGGTAGGGGTTTATCAGCCCACTCCGCTGCACGGAGAGGCCATGGACCGACCTGCCTTCTCGGCATCAGGCTCTGACCAAGACTGTGGTGATTCCCTGTTGCCATATACATGACCTCACATTATTCGTCAGGCCCAAAACCTGCAACCTATATCTCTGACAAGACATCCAGAAAACCCAGACAAATGTCATTAAGCCTCAAACCTCACCCAGGCGCAGTTTATGGAGAGAAAAAAGAAAGCATATGGACAAAACCCAACCGTTGGCAAACCCATTGACATCTCCCACCAGTGTCCCCCAGGTGCGTGACAGTACCCTGCAAAGGATACTCCTGGATTGGGTACAGGCTTAATTAGGGCAGAAATAACAGAAAATGCTGCACATCAGCAGGGAGGGACAGAGGCAGAAGGAAAGCCTGACAGACACAGGTCTACCCTACATTAAGTCCTGCCTTCGCATCCAGGGTTGACATGAAACCGAATGCAATTCTGGTGTCCTGGATGCTCTGAGGGCTGTAAATCAGGAACTGCTCAGTGCTGTGGTGAAAACTTCACCAGGGAAAACTCCTCCACACTTTGGAAACACCCGCCCCAAGCCTGCAGTAGGTCCCAGATCTTCCAGTGGGAGAAATGGTCTGTCTTTCCCAATTTTCTTCCCAAGCCTCTCCGTATACTTTCCAATACGCCGTGCCTTTTCCTGGAAGATGATTAGGTCAGGGGTTTTCCATATAGTGGATAATTCAGCCTCATGGGTCAATGCACAGATTTTTATCTCAACTCTGAGTTCCCATCAGCCTGGCAGCTCTGACTACTCCTAATGGATGTGCCTTCACTGGTCTTTCAGCTTGATCCCCTTTTTACCCAAAGTGAGTCAGAGCCGCCAGTGAAAAAAATTAAGTGTATTTATCCTGTGGGGATGGCTCTGTCCTTTCTGGTCCTGGGTGCCTTAATAGAAGGTGCTGGTTAACCGCAGGACTTGGCCTATTCTAACTTCAAAGAAAAATTTACTCGAGTGAGGACTCTTTGAGAACTGAAGACCTCCTGTAATTCACGTTTACCGGTCCATCTCCCAGGCAATTCCACTTACCGCAGGGGAGCAACAAGGGTGTTTTGGTTTTATTCCTCAGGCGGCAGCAAATAAATAGCATATTATGGAAACTGCTTATCACAGCCCAGGATCAGATGCTTTGCAGGAATGGATTTTTCCAGGCAGATCTCGGATATTTCCTTGTTGTCCCTCTCATTGGAAAGTCTCTTTTTCTTCCAGTGTTTTGAAGCTCCCATTGCTCGTCTCACCCAAACCCAAGCAATAGCAAAACTTTTGGCGCCTGATGCAGAGGTCTGCTGTGACTTTGGATTCGGTTGACTGTGTCTGGTCACTTAACCTGCTTTAAGTGCCCAAGAAAAGTCCACTGATTTTGTGACACCTGCTGTAATCCACCCTGGAACGCTCCTTGAAGAGACGCAGGAGAAATTCTTAAGACGTATTTCCCTCAGACCACAATATATTCCATATGCTCCAACAGTGGAGGAGAAGGGAGCTGGTACTTTGAGTTCCCTCTGGTAAATCTATCATTCCTGGCTGGGGGGCTGGGGGGGGCCGGGAGAGCTTATCAGTGTTTTCTCTGACTTTACAGCTGGAAAAAATTTACAGCCAAACGCACACTCCTGTTGCAAAGGAGGGATAAGCCCTCCCCAAACGTGCTTACAAGCCACTGTTGTTATCAGGGGATCAGGAGGCTTTGGATCACCTTTATTGCTGGCCACCAAGGGCTCTTCTGGGCCCTACTCTTTGCAGAAGCCATCGGGCAAGCTCCTCCAGCGAAAGGCTGCGGTGCTGCCCTTTCAGGAGCAACCCCCTCAGCTATCCTCTTGGAAAGCACATTGGTGATATTTAGATTATCTGTGAGCGTATATCTTTCTGAAGACTGCTGACGAGGCAGGTTTTGTCCCCTCTCCCCAGAGCTCCTTCCTTGGGGAAGCCCATAACCAAAGATCTTTTGCCTACACGTTGCAAAACCAGTTTGTGCCGGGGAGCTTTCAGGTCCCGTAGCCTCCTCCCATAACAGGAGCCACACAGGAGGTCAGGTGCGTCGCTGTGGGTTTCTCTTTGCGCGTGCTAAAAAATACACATGGCTGGGACCCAAACGTCTACATGATTTGTGGCTCCATTGGAACCTCACTGTTGGGCAGGGGGCATTTTCTACCTGCAATTCAAACTGGCAGCCATCAAATACACAGCTACAGTTTTAGCTTCGGAAAAGTTGATAAGCATTTAAAACAAAAAAAATAAAAAATGCAGGTTTATAGGCTTTTTAATTACTTACCTTTTGGCAGCTTTGCTTAATCTTCAAGGTTTTAAAAGCCATGGCTGAGCTGCCCACCTCCTGCCATGGAGAGGGTGAAGGAGCCAAGGGAGCTCTGCTCGGGTCCTCAAGAGCTGTTGGGAAATGGGGCCCTGGGGAGGGCAGAAAGACAATTAATTATTTTCTAAGCAATTGTCTCGTTTATAATCACTTTTTACAATTAACTGAATTATTATAATTGACTTAACATTGATTGCTTGTTGGTATTTAATTGATAATTATCTAAACTGTTATCTAAAGTGTGGGCAGACTAGAGAGCGCTAAAGGTGTCGGCATCCTTGCAACTCATTTCCGCTTCGAAATATAGGACTCTACTAAAACTGGAGAAGAAAAAAGGAGTGAAAGATTTCATACGCTGCTGCTTTTTCTTCAGAACAAGTTTTTCTGCATTTAATTTAATACATAAAAATACGTCACTGCTGATGAGCGTCTCTAGAATAACAAACTTCGAATATACCTGTGTGTGCCCTGGCCCATGACTACGCCGCCTCCCCCACCCGAACCAAAAAACA
>VYZM01005631.1:29473-63307 GCA_013398915.1 Dromas ardeola | reverse complement strand
AAACCTGTTCGCCATGAAACCGGGGTCTGCAACCTTGTGAAAGCCAAATGTGCAAACAAAGCGTGTTCATCACAGAAGGGAAGAAAGTCCGTGAGGAAGCAGATGTAAAACTCGGGCTTTCAATACACTCTAGCAAATAACCAATGAAAGAATAATGAGTTGAAAGATGCCGGGCCAAACTCCGCGCTGGCACAACTCCATCAAAGTCGGTGGAGATGGGCCAGCAGCGGATGTTTCCCACTTCGTCAGTTGAATGTGAAGAGTTTATTTTCCAAGTCACCCCCCCCTCCTCTTACTTAAATTCCCTGTCATTGATCGATGGGTGTCCCAAAGATGCTGACTGGAGAAATCTGTCGCTTACAGAACTGGTACTTTGCTGTATAAAAACAAAAGGTCTCCAGCCTGGAAATGGCAAAGAGATTTCTTCGTGCGGCTGCCAAAAAAAAAAAAAAAAAAAAGATAAAAGAAGAATTATAAGCTAGAAGCTGCGCTTTCTGAGGACACTGCCAATTTTTTAAAAGGATAATCCCAGTAGATATGAGATTATACGACAAAAATCCCCTTGTGGAAATGCTGCCAATTTTTTTAAACGTCGGCATTTAATCTCTTGGCAAGAATATGGGTCCAACTGTGCTTTTATTTGTCTTTTTTACGGTCACTAACAACATATTTGCATACGTTACAGCAGCGACATATGGTCTGAAGAAGGTTAATTTGCTCTGCAATTAATAGCGGCATGCAAATCCACACACAGCTAATACGGACTGAACCAACAGACAGAAAGTCATTGATGTTGGAACTGAAATCGGGAGAGGAGGGGAACGTTTGCCAAGCACTTGACTCTGTTTCAACCTGATTTTTTTTCCAGAGCAGCTGATAAAGGCAACAACAGGTTAAATCCAGCTCTAGAAAGGCAAAACTCCTCCTAGGGTTTTTTTTGCAGGTGAAAATTTGGGGGATTTCAAAGAGGTTTTAAGGAGCTGGGACCCCAAAAAGGACTTAGGGCAGGATTTTCCCAGGCATTTTTCCCAGGCAGGATTTTTCCCAGGCAGAGCATGAAGCCAGCATCCTCACGGCACTGGGCAGCAGGAACTGGGATGCGCTGGTAAGATGTATCGAGAGGCTGAGTGGGAAGAAGCCAAGGCGGAATGGCTGTGAAAACACCGATGGTCCACTCGGATCCGAGTAAGGAAAGAAAATCCCTCGCTATTATTATTTATATGTAAAACATTCAAAGTTTGGTACTGTATAGAGAGAGACATAACGTTATTGCAGTGCTGTAACAACACAGAGAGTGACTTTGTATAGACAGAGACTTTTTTTAGCTGCAATACATATACCAAAGAAATAAAGGCAAGCCTAAATAAAAGCAAACCAAGGAAATAGAAGCAACCCGGCACCACTGTCCCTCTGCTCCCTGCCACCCCCTGTCCCTCTCTGCCCAAGACAGACACCCCCAAGCCCCAACCCTCCCATCCGGACAGGAGCCAGTCGCGTGGGATTGTTCACCTGTCATTTTATTTTGCTGCAAGCCCTTTTATGAGGAGGCAGGACTGGATACGGAGAGCCGGGCTTTGAAAACGGGGGGGCCCCCCGCGGAGGGGAAGGAGGCAATAAAGCCTTACCCCTCCGCGCATCGCACGGGGCTTTCACCTCCCAGCAAAGCAGCAGGAGCCGCGGAGCAAGCGAGCGTAAGGTCACCGGGGTTTGAAGAGGAAGGCTCTGCTCACAGGGGGAGGGGGAACATCGCTGGTCTGCCCGGCTATAGGATTTCCTGGGTCTTTTATAATGATGTGGTTGCCCGGGGTTGTTCGGCTTTAATGAAGCAGTTCACGTCCGGTTTGCTAATCGCGCTGGGGAGGTGCGGAGCTGCCCCTGGCTCTTGCTCTGGAGATGGGTATTTTCCACCTTGGCCAAAGGGAGACGGGTTGGGTTAGACACTTTATAGCGCACAACCACTTCCCAGGTATAGTATGGCACAGAGCCCCCAACGGGCCATGGGTACCCACAAAGGCAAAATGCCCAATTCACCTGGTATAGCTGAAACCACTTCTCTCGAGTCTATTAGGGGAAAAGCTCCTTCAGAGACAGGCTGGGGAAGAACCCGCGTCCTCTTCCTGAACCTCATGACAGCAGATAATTTTGCTTTTCCTCAAGCCTCAGCTTCTGGGGCCACGTAATCAGAGGATAACTCAGCTTTAATTAAAAAAGAAATAGAAGAAATGGGGAATGGCTCCCAGTCTCCTGTTTGGGGAGGCTGGAACAATGCAAAACTATAAAGCATCAGCAAATAAAAAGTTCCCCTACTACCACTACTATCATTATTATTGCTAACGACAACCAGAACACTTTCAGATGCTTTCATGCCGCAGCCCGAGTCATAAATTTTGAACGTTCAAATGGGTGCTCTGACACTGGGGACCCGGTTTGGCTGCAGCAGGCAAGACCTTCCCATGGGCTGGAAGGACAGTAAAGCTCCGGATGGGGCAGGAGCTCATCGAGGAGAGCGATAGGACACAAACCCAGAGATGAGCCTTCCTGGAGATTTCCACCATCCACATCTGCCAAGAGGGAACCGAAGCGGAATGATTTCCCCGAATGCAGGTTTCATCGCTTAAAAGGATTCCCCGCCTAGCAGCTAATCCAGGCCACACTATGTCGCATTGAAAGGGTCAGCAAAGACGGGCAGCAAGAGCAGCACTATCTGCCTGCCCTCGCAGGGGGATGCGGGAGGGGAGGAGAGCCCAAGGGATGCATATTCACATGCACGGCCGCAACCGGGAGTGTCCCGCAGAGATGGCCCCTCTGCCATGGTCTTGCCTATCTCCAAAGTGAAATGGATTAGCAGCTCACTTTCAATCAGGCTGAATTATGAGCGCGGCGATTTGCTGGACGTTTTACATGAACCAGAAGATGTGTTATCTGATGAAAATTGCTTAATTTAATATCCTGGCCTGACAAGCAGTGAACTGTACATCTCCTGGAGAATTTACCAGTGCAGATGATTTTACTTAGCTGGAAGGATTAAGCAATCGAAACCCCTTTCTTCCCCCCAAAACTCATGGCAGAAAACTGCCCAGAGAAACTCTGAGGAGCTGGTGATGCCAAGGTTACCAGCAACCTGAGGAAAAATGAAAGGTTGGGGTTTTTGCCATCAGAAAACATTGCAGAATTACATGTGCTTTGCCATTGTCACTCCCAAAAAATCATTTCTTGGGAAGGGAAAGTAAAAATGCCAGGAAGCAGATCAGATCTAGCTCTCCAAGCCGCCTTGAGGACAGAGGACATGCCCCCCTGCTGAATGAAGACCAAGCTTCGGAGCAGGTCTTCTAGTTACGTTACTCTGACAGATGGGAAGCCCTTCTGGGAGACGTCTACAGGATGGGAGACCAAAGGCAGACCTGGGTTTCCCATGTCTCAGGGATCCTCAGGCTGTGGCTGAATGAGCAAGGGCTCATCCCAGCCTCTCTGGGCTCTTCTTCCAGCAAGCATTCATTAGTCCAGGTCTGCACAAAGACACGGTGGGTGAGGTCGGTCTTCAAAGCAGGTCCAAGCTCTCCCTTACCTTACAGTAAGGACCTAACCAGCGATTAACCTCCCAGAAACGTTCTCCCAGCAGAGCCAGGCTTTCCTCCCTGGCCCTGAGAAATAAGCCCAAAGCTTTCACAAGGAAGAGCTGAGCCACAAGTGGGGAATCTGCAGGCAGATTCCAAACACAACTGCAGTCCAGAGCAGAATTGTTCCTCAAGCCTTTACAGATTCATGGGGAAGCAAGTCACGGGAAAAGCATCCACTACCCTGACCTTTCTCCTTCAGCAAAAGAGACCACAGCAGTCTGCAAAGATGGATAAACCTTTCCTACTAACTGCGCTGGGGAAAAGAAAACAGATGGACAGCTCTGTATAAACCAGACCCTGCCAAAGCACATGCCATCAGGCAGCTGAGAGCTGAAGGGTCCTGAATTACCAGTCTCTCTTGAAGATCTTGCCATAAACTAGTCGTATGTATTCCCCACACTTTGGTATGAGGCTCCCATTGCTGTAGACATAATACATGAATGTAATTATGTAGACTTTATCCATGCTGGCGATCTTATCCAAATTCAAGGCTTTTATTATAATTGAAGGCTATTATGATCTATGGTTATGTTTTCAAACAGCACATAATTAAGTGGTAGAACTCATTGTCATAAGATGTTGTAGAAGCCAAAAGCATAAATGGGTTCAAATAACAATTAAAGACATTGAAAGATCCATCAAGGCTGATTATATGCAGGGATGTGGATGTGACCCATAGCTCAGGAAGTCCTTCAAGCTGTAAATTGCCATGAGTTGGAAGGGCCATAGGAAATATCACCAAGGGCTTGCCATAATCTTATATCTTACCCTAAGCATTTGCTGCTGGCACTGTTAGAGACAGGATATTGGGCTAGATGCATCTTTGATCCGAGACAGTGTGTCTAAGCCGATGTCTACATAGCATGACCTCTAACAGATCTACTCTTTCCAAAAGGCACTAGGCCAGGACAAGTCTAGATTGTAGTCTAGGCCTGCAAGATACAGACCTGACTTAAAAGCTGTATCTTCTCCATCTAGAAGACTGAGCCAGAACTTCAGGTCAGGAGATTGGCACACCTTCCAAGCTTCCATCTCAAGAAGTCCTTCAAGAGGGAGTTTTCATTAAAGGAATTTTCTGTGACTGGGAAGAAAACCTTGGAAAACAAATGTTGCAATGTGTGCTACAGCTTTCTGATTGCCTAAGTTGGCAATGTTTTAAAAAAAATAAATAACAGGGGAGAACAGGAACACCATCCCAGTTCACAAGACACGCAGCTGAGTTTCCCACAGCTGTGGCAATGGCAGGGGTCAGCATAGCCAAAGTCCAAGAGATGAGCTTCAGCCTGGGGAACTGACCTTCCTGGGTGAGGGATGTCCTCTGCATTTGTAGGATTCATGAAACAGTTCCCCTTCGAGAGAAAACTTGAGGGACCTTTGGTCTTCCCTTGTGGTGGTGTTTTTATGTTGTCCCAGGCAAAAACAGTCTCAGAAGATACCAGTTTGACAGAGCTGCTCGTTGACTCAGTGTTGGGGGAAAATCTCTTTAATTTCAATCAAAGTAGCTGAAGAATGATCCGGCCAAGCCCTTTGCTGTACTAAATTGACACAGCCAGGAATAAATCAAGGGAACAAAGCTTTTTCATACCAGTTGAAGAGCTGCTTGTAGAATATTTTTTTTTCAAAGCATCTGCACTGTTGGCGACACTTTGATGTACATCAGACAGGGCAAAACTCCAGGCCTGCTTTCCTGTGATCAATGACCTACCGGGAAACCCCCAGGGCATGGCAGGAATTTGAGTTGCCTTTGCAAGGTCACTGAACACCAGATGGGTGCTGGAGTCCCATCACACGATTATCACAGGTGATGTAAAGCAACATCACAGGTAGTGACGAGTCACTCCAGTGGACAGTAAAGAAAAAGGCCTAAGCATTACTCCTAAAATGAAGCAGTAGTTCATAATACTTCATTAAGCCAAAGAGATTCCTGTTTGAAGAGCTCAAATCTTCATAGGGCATTTCAACAGGATCCACATTCCCACAAAGGCAATACGTCCATGGGGCAATGAGAAACCTGCTGGGAACAACCTTGGCATGACACTTGGCTGGGCTGGGTGGCAGGGGGTGGAGATCTACCTTACCTTAAGGTTATGCGTTGAGGCAGACCTGACAGCTGTCTTTGACCTGGATGAGCCCTGATGAACCGGCTGTTCACACTCAACGGTGCTTTAAAAGACCCATAAATGTACTTGAGCAACTCCGAACTTCATCCGTTCAAAATGAACGGCTGGAAAACGAGGCTGATTTCTCAACAGCCACCCTTGGATTAACATTAGCGGTGGCGCAGGAGGCAGCACAGATCTCTTGCTGGCTCCTCGACATGGCATAAACCCAATGATGAATGTTCAGCAGCAGCTGGAGAAGAGCACATCTGGAACTTCCCCAGCCTCGGCTCAGGGACACTTCCAGCCACTACAGATGCTCCCTTGTGTAATAAAAACAGGGACTGACGTGACACAAGCTGGGACCAAACCTAATGGTGTTCAGGCGTCTAACTCCTACTGGTGAAAATTAGGTGCCTAAAAGCCTTTGACATCTTTGACGGGATCTGTTCAGCCATGTAGAGGCTGCGTAGGAGAATGGAGCGTCAAACTGAGTGTATTTACAGGCATTTTTTAGAGCTGTAAATGATGGCATAAAATAAAATACAAAGGAAAATCTGGCCCTAAGATTCAGGCCTGTGCCTTTTAGTGGGGGGGTATTTTGCAAGGACAGAGAGATGTCATAATCAAAATTAGCTCTTTGACTTCTTCTTAAGTGGAAATCAAAGGGACCATCGTCTGAGAACTCTCAACATTCAGCCTCTGAAGATTTTCCACCCACTGAATTGTTGGCCAGCCCAGGCCTAGAGAGGACTTCCCTGCAGTGTCTTGGGCTGGCTAAAGAAAGCCTTAGTGCAAAATAAATGCCAGGCTTGTGGGCACAGTGGGCTGGGATTACGCAGCACCTCCCTGCCAATGAGCCTGGGAACATGCACGTCACATTAGGCAACACTGAAGGGGAGGTGACAGCCCCGGAGAGGCCACCGCACAGAGTGGCAGGGGAAGCTGGCTCAACCGGAGGGTGGACAACAGCCGTGGCCAAAGCGAAGCACCTCATCAGTGCTTGGGTGGGGAGGAATGACATGCAAGTTATACTGCAGATATGAGACGTGGCGAAGGGGATGGGACAGGCTCAGGAGCAGGCTGGTTTAGCGTCTTCCTCTGGTTTAGCAGTAAGTCTCAGCACAGGCTGTTGATTTAGTCAAGCCCTCAACAGCCCCCCAGGAGACCTAAGCAGGTTCAAGACATTGACTAATATACCAATAGACAGACCCGAGAAGCCCTACACGGTCCAAGAAACCATCCTTGAATCAGGAAATAACGTTTCCTAAATCCCTGCACCTCCCTACTCCACCACTGTAGCTCCATCACATCCTCTGCGTGTCCAGATGGGGCTGGGACAACTTTCTTCTGCTGAGGACATTGCCCCAGCCTGACCTAAGCCGTGCACCCACACCACGGAGGTCCCCCCAGCCCATTACAGCCACAATGATCCACGCTGGTCCCTCCATCCCAGCAAACCTACCTCCGTCCGCCTCTCCAGCATGCTCGGGCAAATAACCCACCCGTATTTATAACCCTGGATAGCCAGGCCCCACTGTAAGGACACAGCCGCCCACACCCAGCACACCAAAAATGGGAAATTTTTATTTCCCTTTTGCCAGGGAGATTTTTTTGAGCGGCCAGTTGTGTCAGCAGCTGCAAGACAGAAGCACAGACTGGAGAACAAACGTGTTGGCAAGTGAACGAATGTGGCACATAGTTGGAAAATAAGGTACTCTAGAAAAAGAAATATTTTAGGCTCATGAGAAGGCGGGATTCTTTTCAACTTTCCAGACAGATTATATTGGCCAGTTCACGTACCATTTATCACCTTGCCTAGCAATTTACAACCTGCAGGGTTTGCTCTTTTCGTTGCTCTTTTTAGCCTAACAAAACGCTCCTGGCTTTGCGTGCCTTGTTTGGGTGAAGTCACCGAGCTGGCACAGGCCACACTGCTTTCCGCCCATATAGAAGTACTTATGTAGCAGGACAATTTCATTACAACAAATTTGCTCAGGCAAACGAGACAGCTAAGGTTTCCTTTTGCTGTCCATTGCAGGGAACCCCGATGCGTCTGTAGCCACAGCTTCAACGCGGCTCCCAGATGAAAAAAATCCCTGTTTGGAGAAGGAACAGGGGAGCTGATTTTTGTTTGCATGGTTGATTTCCTCCTCTATTCCTGATTTGACTTAACGCGGGAGTACGTTCAGGTTGCAGGAGGTGGCTCGCTTAACCGGTCAAAAGCCTTTTTTCAAAGGAACAGCCTTTCCTCCGGGCAGCCGAGCTGTGAATTTACCCGCTCATCTCCAGAAACCGACTGTACAGCCAGATCCCTTCAGCCAAGAATGCGGACCTGTCAAATCTCAGGCTCCGAGCGGCAGAGGCGCGATCTGCTCCTGACCCTCTGCTCCCTGCCGGCAGAGCCCGGCTCTCCCCTGCTCCCTGACCCCGGGTGCCAGACACGGCCCCGCTGCTGTTTGGCCAAGCACCCAGCCCTGGTCCTGGGGGTGGTCGCAGAGCTGGGGAGCCGCCGGGAGCCCACATCCTGCTGATGCTCGGCGCTGGGATGCTTCCCTGGCCATAGCGGTCCTCCGCCTCTCCCCCGGTGCATTTTCTCTCCTTGCCGCATGACCAAGCACAACATCATGTTCCATCTCAATGCTGGAGAAATCTGGGAATGGTCCATCTCTGGTTTGTGGGCGCTTTCATCCTGGCTTGCCCAGAGTATCCCAGAAGAATGCTGCTGTCTCAGGCCAGGATCATTTTTGTAAGGCAGGAGAGAAGATAGACTCTTCCCCCGGCTTTTTTTTTTTTTTTTCCCCTGATTTATTTATTCATTGCATAACGGCTTGTCCACAAACATCCCAGCTTGGTTAAATCTTTGACATGTAAAACATTTCCAGAAATTCTTGCTGCCATCCAACAAGAAAAATGGGTAGGGACTTGGCTTCTTTTTTTTTTTTTTTTTAAAAAAAAAAAAAAAAAAAAAAGACTCCTCACTTTTCTTCTGTTTTCTTCTTTCTAGTGTGACTTCGTCTCTGGCTTTCCCAAAGCAACGCGCTCATTTATCAGGCTTGCAAGTTCTTACGCATTGGCAGACTCCGCGGCTTTCCGCTTGGCTCGGGGCTTTCAGCCACCATATGGAACGAGTTGCACGTTTTCACTCCTTATCGGAGTTTAAGATGGAAATATTTCCTTGGTTCTTCTTGGGGTATTTCTGCAATCGCACACACGCTGGGAGTATTTAACCCTGACATTGCTGATGAGTAGCTGTTACTATTAAAATGCCATCAAAGATTGAACTGAAAATCTTTTACAGTGAACTACGCCAGCAGTTTGATTCTGTTCCTGGTTACAAATAGTTCCTTTAATAGTTTTGGAGTTACATGAGTATAACAGAGAAGAATCTGGCTAGCTGTCTATTTGTCTGTCTGCTTGTCTCTCTAAAGAGACAACTTTTTCTCCTTCTCTGCATATTGATCCAGTTTTGTTGTAGCAGTAATGGTCTAAAGAGGTAAGAAAAGCTGTTCTCTCTCCATCCTGCCTCTATTAAACTAGATGACAGCTGAAGACAGACAATTTTTCAGGCACAGATCTTCCATGCATGAGTCTACCACTGCTGAGCGTCTAGCTGAGGATTGTTTTTTTTTTTTTTCCTCTGTTCCATGCAAAGTCATGCATCACACTCAGGGTTCGTTACAGCCCCTCTTTTTAGCACAGGCTACCAGTTAGCACAGTCATGGGAAGTGGAGTGTGAGCCCATCAAAGCCAGGCTCTCAAGATTAGCCATGATAGAAGTGAAAGCAGAGTGATCCTCCAAGATCACCTCTAGCCTGGGCAGTTCAGGAGATGGTTAGACTGGTTTGAACTCTCGCTCTGGCTTCCTCAATCAGGTCCCATCAACACACCAGTAACAACACCGGGAGGCAGCTTTCCTGCACCACCAAGACCATGCTCCAAGACACTGCAGGAGACACCACAGCCAAAACCAGGGGCAGTGATCAGTAACATCCACTCCATCCACCACCAGTCCATAGCTCTGCTGTGGAATCCCACTGAGCAAGAGCCACTCCCTCAAAGCTCCGGAGATGCACTGGCTCCCCCAGCACAGGTGAAGGAAACAAGTAGAGGAAGATGTCTTCTGCTACTCCCCTGTGCCCTGCACAGCACAAGTCCCACTGTCCCATTTTCAATTTAAACTGTCACTTCCAGCTCTCCATCCAAGGTGGAGGTCTTTCCTCATTAGACATTCAAGCCTAGAAGCTCTCGGATGGTGTCAGTGACGATGGGCACGTGTATTGTTTGACAGGTCAGGGCATATGTTAAATTACACATCCTAGGTAAGCTGAGATTGAAGGATGAAGTCCCTAAAACCCACATTCAGAGAAGAATCGCAGCAAAACTTAGAGACCAATTATGACGCAAAACCTGCGTCTTAGACCTCGGTGCCTCTTCCTCCGGGTCTCTTCCAAGTAGGTGAGGAACCTCCATAATTTACCACAACAAAGGCTAGAGTCTGGATCAATTGAGCCCACATTGCATTTGACAGCTTGCCACAGCTCCGATGCATCATTGGACTCTGTAAAAATAGACTTTTCACACTTGTTGATTCTGCTTTTCTCATTGTATGTGGTTTCTGGACATGTGAGGACTGTTATCCCAAAACTTAGTCCACAGCGGTGGAATACATAGGCCTTCAGTGTGAAGGGAATTCAGTATGACTTTTAGGCTAAGGAATGCTGCCAGAAGGTTGTAAAGCAATATTATTATAAACGGAAAGCAGGGTCTGGTGTCCATATATCCGAGATTGGACATTAGCCCTCCATTTGGTTATTCTTGGTCAAGTTTGATGTTTTCTTCCATATTGGCTTTACCCGATTTGTATGGCTGATCTTAGAGCATTTCACTATGAGCACCATGTTTTTCCATCAAACTCGACATCCCCTGGTTTCAGCATTAGCTCCATGAATTCCAGCATTAGCCCCAGCTGCCAGAACTTCATCTTTAGTGTACATACATCACCATCAGTCTCCAGAGTTGTTAAAAAACCCCCATGGTTTCCATGGAAATCGTTGCTGATACTAGTCTAGATGTCTGCTTTTTCTTTTTCTGTGCCTTAACATAGCAGAAAGAGAGACATGTAAATCCCTGTTTTTCAAAATTTCACTCTTTGTAGTGGAAAAACGAATACGTCTAAAAGATTGACAAGAGGGAGGGAATCTGCTTTCCATGACCGAGGTCCAAGGAAGTTGGTTGCCGTGAGCTGAAGCCACACTGATGCTGGAAATGGGGCACCTCTAGGAGGTGGGGAACCTCCACCTCCTTCCCACCACCTAGAACCATGTCCTCTGCAGCAGAAGGTGGAAGATCTGCCCATGGCCAAAGAGAGACACTGAGGTTACCGGCAGAGGACAGCTTGGACAGAAACAGTGTAGATTCACTGAATGATGAGAAAGCAAGAGCCCACTTGTAGCAGCCAATGGAGCACGTGCACCACTGAAGGTGGGTGTAACTGCTCAGCCTCCCTGCTTGGATGGGAGCCTCAGCCAGACCTCTACGAATAGCGAAGGAATTTTCCTTCTTTTTGCTTATAACTACTGGACCTGTGAGAGCACTACCATCACAGACCTCCTCGGCCACTTGGGCAAACTCATAGGAAAAAAAATTACCAAGAAATTTGCCAACTTTAACCTCCATTATAGGAAGGCCAAATATTTTAAAAGTCTCATTCAACTTCCCATGCGCTTGTCTCCTCCCACACCAGCCTGTTCAATACAGAGAGGCAGCTGACCCAAGGGAGAGTTTGGGTTGAGTTCCTAGCAAGCAAATGACATTTCCCCACTGCGGTAAGCCTGGAGAGGCACTATGTTAGCACTGTACAAGTCAATTTTTTCCTTATGTTCAAAGGAAACCCTAGATATGTTTTCTAAATCGCTTTCCAGCCCTTTCAGCGAACAGGAGGCTTTGAAAACACATTCTGAAATCCTTCTCTTCATCTCGATGCATCTGTTCTTTTTCTTCTCCATCTGGACAGCAGCGCAGGTACGCAGACTAGACCCTGGCCTTTGGCCGACATGATCTTTCCAAGTAATTTTTGGACATGAAATGAAAAATCAGTCCAAAGCACACTCCGCAAAGGGCTTTTATTTCCATTTGAGTCCACTTCAAGGGGCTGCAACGGGCTTAGTTTTGTTATTTTTGTTCCCCTTTCCAAAATAATAGCCGAGCGATCCAAAGTTTGGATTTAGAGAATTATTGGACTGTTGCTGGAAAAGCGAATAGCAGAAGCTGTGTCTCTTCACTTGTATCTCTAGAGCTGAGTCTTGACCACTAATTGTACACGAGATTAAGTCCTCGCTGTCATTCTTTAATTCAAGATCCGACTCCTGGACTGACTTCAGACAGTCGCACTCGGCAGAAATAAGAGCTGGCACAGTCAAGCGATGCCGTTATTCATCCAGCGGGAAGAGCAGAGCTCTGGAAGTGACATTGACTGGTAGAGAGCAGGCACCTCCTGGAGGCAAGGCGTGACTGCTGGCCGTGAGATGGCATGTTCATGGAGCCAGGACCGAGGGCTCCAGGTGACACATCCAACACAGGTAATCTACTGCCACTTCTGCAGGTAAAATGCAGTAAGGGCAGAGGCGTGGGGAGAGATGCGGTTGGCAAGGGTGAAAGAAGAGATAACTACTGAGGAAGCATGCCAGATGCTTCAGGAGAGAAAGAAGGGATCATATCTACCTGTGATTTTAAAAAAAATCACACCGATCCAGGAATAGCATCTCTGTCAACTTCCCCCAAGGATCTGAGTTCACAGAGCAGGTGTTTTGGCTTCTCGCAAAGCCCTTTGGAAACTCACAGAAGGAGGGAGCAAGTTGAAGTGTGGGAAAGTGAAGAAGCCAAGGCTTCCCAGCAGGGCAGCACCACAATGAGTATGGGAAGAGGAAACCAGCCTCCAACCTCACCCTCCTCTGCCAGGAGCTTTGCTGCCAACAGGTGACAGAGTGACACTGTGCCCTAGGGGGGACAGGGCCACCAGGAGGGCTGGGAGGACGGCTCTCGCCCTCCCAGGAATGCTGTCTGGAAAGCATGAAAGAGGAGGGGGCTGGAGAGGGAGGTGAAGCACGTCCATGCGCAGACGAGAAACTTGGAGCTCGCTTTTTCAAAATAAGCGCTTGGCCTTCCAAGCCTGACATCCTGCCTCCCCGAGCAGCCAGGACATGATTCTTCCCATGTAACGAGCCACCCTTTCCATGCACAAAACCACTTCCCCCCCCCCCCCCCTCTTTTCAGGGCCAGATGGGAGGAAGTCTTTAGTGCTGGATTGGAAATGGCCAATGTCTTTTCCAGTCATGGTAGATTCTATCATCTCCCTGTGCAGAGCGCACAGCCCTTGCCATGACCTAGAATTAGACAAGAATTTCCTCTTTAAAGACATTTTCAAGCACTTCCTTTTATTTTATTCGCCTCTCTTTGAGCTGGGGAGGGGCACAAGAGGAAGGACAGGGCTAGGATTTTAGCAGAGATTAGCAAGATCAGGTTCAAACTGAACTAATTCTGATCAAATACCAGTTGCCTGTTTGTTTTGCCTGTTCAACAGTGAATTTTCACTGACAGACCCCCTTCCCCTGTCCTACAGTATAGGGCCCATTTCGCAGAGGAACTGATCATGCATGACTCTTGTTGACATCCAGGTTGTAAACCAGTGATTAATCCAAGCGCAGCAAAATTGGAGCCAGGTCCTAGAAAGCTTTTTTTGCGGTCTCTACAGACAGTCATTCCCCTTTCCCTCCTGAATTGCCTTTCATGTTCATCTCTGAATGCAAGAAAAAACCAAAAACATTTCACGTTTTGACTCTAAAGCTATGTTTTCTTTCTCTCAATTCACTTGGGCCAGCGAGAAAGTTTCCACCGATTTTCCCAGGTCTTTTCTTCAAGAACAGTGCAAAACTATTCATGGAAAGCAGTCCTCATCTTCTTCCGTGCTGAATTGTTTGCTTTGGAGGGTAGAAGAACATATCAGTGGGGTGGAAAACGGACATTAAGTATTCTCATGCTGCTATTGATCTCCTGGGTCCGCCTCTGTGAAGTAGTTGAGCAGGTGAATAACTAAATTCACCGCAAAAAAATGAAAATTCGTGGTGAGCATGTGCTAGATTAAGCACGAGAACAGTGTTGGTGAAGATGCCGTAGTGCAGGCTCAGCACGTGCCCAACATCAGAGATGGTTTGCAAATCTGTGCAAGCACAGTGATCTCACCTTCACTGAGCTTGTGGCCAAAAGCTGGATGGTCCCTTGAGGTCAATGGATCTAAACAAGTGCTTGATATTAATTATTAGGGGGTTTTTTACAGTCCTAAGGCTTGGTGCAATACAAGTGCTCCCTAAGGCTGGTCTTTGGGTGAAGTTCTTGGCTTTACAGAGGCCATCTCCCTCTCCTGCACACCTCGCCAAGTACAGGGAAACCAGAGAATCTGGCACTCTCCGTTGGTCTTGCAAGCCCAAGCCCACATCTGCTGGAAAATTTCCCCACTCCATCACCTAACATGCTTTGGTTTGGAAGGGATTTGCCATCTGTGGGATGAACAGTAAGAAAAAGGCAACAGACTCAGTGAAGAACTGTAGTTCTTCAGTGGGAGCCAAGGAGGGGGACCACATCTTACGAGCCACAAGCTACCCTTCCGAACAGGAGGAGGAGGTTGTCATCTCTTTTATCATCATACTTGGGTAAGCCATGGAACTTTCTGCTAAAGAATCCATCATTTTTCTAACTCTGGTAAGTCCACAACTACCTTATACCTGAAGTGAAAAGGAGGTCCTGGACCAAAGGGCTTCAGCCAAAGCATGGCTGTGTCAATTTACGTCACTGATGCCTCGATCCCAGCAAATTTGGCTAAAGCAGTGTTTCAGTTTTGACTAAGAGATTGACTTACTGCCCATCAAAGAGAGTGGAAAATTTGTCCTTGATTTGCAGTGCTGCCTCGGGCTCCTGGGTGTTGAACCACAGAGTCAGCCCTGGGGAAAGCCTGAAGCCAGTCAGTTTCCTTTTGTAGCCCTGTATCTCCCTTTCTATTTCTAGTGCACTTTAAAGTACAGGAGGCTGTGTGCTTCTTATCACTTCCAAGCAGCGCTATAACACAAGAAGCAAGCAGCAGACAGTCCATGCCAAGCATGAGTTAGGAAACGGGTCTGGTGGGGACTTTTTCTGTTGTCGTTTCTGTGATTATTATAGTTTGTTGTTGACTTTGTCTCCACTTTAAAAGAATGTAAACACCACCAAGAGCAAATATCAGAATAGAAGCTGCATTTCTGTTGATCCAGTCACCGTTTCCCAAATGTGTTTATCTTTCTGTCTAGGCATATGAGAGGCTCAGAACAGAAATCTGACTCTGTGCCAATGCCATGTCCTCACCCAAAGCCAGCACAACATCTCGCACTGCTGGGGCATCCCTACAGCCATGGGCTTTATCTGTACTTTTGCTGTGGTACTGACCTGCAGTATCTCTAAGGACCCAAAGGACACGCAAATCGCTTAAAGAAAAGCCTGGATGGGTAGCGTAGATTCATTGCCTAAATTTTAAATTGCTGGAATTAAATGATGAGGACTCCCAGACCCCTGACTGCAAGAATAACTGATATCTCTGGGAAGTTGTTTTCTCTCACAAGAAACACATATGTGGGGATGGGTTTACACATCCAGCTGTCCCATTCCACCCTGGAACAGCGATGGGTGCTGTACTCGCCAGGGTATTCATAGAATCATAGGGTTGGAAGGGACCTCTGGAGATCACCCAGTCCAACCCCCCTGCCAGAGCAGGGTCACCCAGAGCAGGTGGCACAGGAACGCCTCCAGGCGGGTTTTGAATGTCTCCAGAGATGGAGACTCCCCCACCGCTCTGGGCAGCCTGTGCCAGGGCTCTGCCACCCTCAAAGGAAAGAAGTTCCTCCTCATGTTGAGATGGAACCTCCTATACTCAAGTTTGTGCCCGTTACCTCTTGTCCTGTCACTGGGCACCACTGAAAAGAGCCTGGCCCCATCCTCCTGACACCCACCCTTTCAGTATTTGTAAGCATTAATAAGGTCCCCCCTCAGCCGTCTTTTCTCCAGACTAACTAGACCCAATTCCCTCAGCCTTTCTTCATAAGGGAGGTGTTCCAGTCCCCTAATCATCTTGGTAGCCCTCTGCTGCACCCTCTCCAGCAGTTCCCTGTCCTTCTTGAGCTGGGGAGCCCAGAACTGGACACAGTACTCGAGGTGTGGCCTCACCAAGGCAGAGTAGAGGGGGAGGATGACCTCCCTCGACCTGCTGGCCACAGTATTGCAAGTGTTGGTACAGCCTATGCAAGGTGAAGGCTCCCCAATACATTTTGGTGGTTTTCTTTACTTTTAAATTTTTTTTTTCCATCAGGTTGATGATTATGGTGCTTGTAGGAACATACATCAGCTGGATGCAAGTACAAGATGCAGCTCACAGGCATGATCCCCCAGAAAAGCTTACGGGCTTTGCTTTGTTTGGACCTGCTCTCCCCAGGTCGGTTGAAGGCAGCCAGAGTGGGAATTTGCTGGAAAAGCTCCTTTTGGGTGGGCACTAGGGAGGTCAGGACACAGATAACAGGAGACAGCCATACAGACAGTTCTCAAAAAGGGCTGGGAGCCCCAAAACACATCCCCGTTCCAGCTTGTTGCATCCCATCCCTTTCCCCACTTACTTTCACTCCTTTCCCTCTGAGCTCCCCACACACAGTTCTTTTTCTATAAAAATGTCTCACTGAGTCTCAAAAGTACATACAACCTTCGTGTCCTTCTTGGCAACTGCCCCTGTCATTCACTGCCCTGCCATGGGAGAGCTTTTTCCAGAATTCCCCTTTTCCTAACGGCCAGACTGTGGCCCCACTGACTTTGAACCACCTGCCCAATACCAATATGAGCCATTTACCTTGCTCCGTGCCTTCCTGATTTGGAAAATCTCGGTTTAAGGGTTTAGTTCCCCTCATCAAAGAGTTTGCTTTGGACCTGGACTCATCCCGATTGCCCCAGTAACATCCTTCCTTATGACCACAAGCGAAAGCAGCCACTCTTTTCAGTCACCCTCCCAAAGTGATGCCATAACTGTATCTCGTCTAAGTTCCCAGCCGATTCCTTGGCAAAGAGAACCCCAACGCCCCATATTCTTTTTCTGGCTGCCATTTTTACACCATTGTAGCCTTAGAGCTGAAAGCATCAAAAGATTCCTGTGATTTACGAGAATGCTTTATGCCTTCCTACTTTCCCTTTTGTTCTAATAGTCTGGCTTCTCAATACAATCTTGAAAGCATTCTGATGTCTCATCATATGGTTTCAGAAGCGCACATTTTTGTGCCAAGAAGAGTGATTATTGAACAGGAATGAAAGAGGTCTTGTTAGTTAGGCTCTGGAGAGAAGAACAGAAAGAAGCAGCTTGGTACCTTGTCTTGAGTAAGAGCAGAAGCAAAGTCTATAGAGCTGTCTGCCTCTCTGCCTCACTCCCTTGCGGACACATCTTTCAAAGCTTCACCTCCAAATGAGAAATTCCAAAAGCTACAACCTTATCAAAGGAGAGGGAACACAGCCCAGTCATTACCACTCCCTGGAGAATTCAAAATGACATAAAAACAAATAAACCCAAAGATTACATTACAGAAAACTCTACCGATGCATTTGAAAGACTCTACATATAGGGCAGCGTATTCCAGACCCTCGGGCATTGCAGGCTCCAGAGATGCTCAAACTCCTTCATTTTGCCAACATTAATAAGACGTAGCTTGAGGTCATTGCTCACACCAGAAGCCAAAGTTATCCAACTTCTCTTATCTGCTCCCCTGTCTTTATCCAGCTGGAAAACACTGTGTATTCATTTAGCCATCTTTCAGACACGGTCTAGTTATTCATTAGATCTTAAAGTGGAGGCTCCAGTGCCTTGGACAGAGCATTGAGCACTTGAAGGAGGAGAGATGGATTTATCAGAGCCGTGGTTTCCCACTTGTGGCCATCATTCCCTGGGGGCTCTGTGGCTTACATTCAAAGGGAAGGGCTGGTTCCAGTGGGCTTGACACTCACCCCTGCATGGGGAAACTTTTCAGAGACTCTGGACAGACAACTAATCAAAATGATTGTAGTGGAAGAGAAAAAGGAGGGGGTTGAAGCCCCTCAGGAGACGGAGAGGAGCAGAGATGGGACGAGAGTACAGCCCAGATGTATTTTCTTTCATTTCCAATGTAATTTCTGCTGTTGCATTTACTCCAAGGGGAGCCAGCCTGGGTGGGCACATGGGGAGACCTACAAAGCCACAGTGGACCAGAGGAGAGAGGCACTGAACTCACGTTCACTGGGGTACAGGCCCCCAGGTTGTACCCAACTTTGCTGCACGATTCCCAGCCAACGCAACCACTGCCCAGGGCCCAAAGGGCTACTCACCAGTTGCTGTGTCTCAAAACGCCATCCCCTTGGTTTCAGGTCCAACAGGTAGCAGAACAGCCCCTCTCCTTGCGTGAGAAAACTCAAGTCCAAAGAAGCATCCTGGGAGTCCCTCAGATAATCTTCTCCCAGCTGAAGCAATCATCCATCCACCAAGCTGAATTGCTCCCAGCTGCCAGGAAGGAGGAACAGGAGG
The DNA here is from genome assembly GCA_013398915.1 of Dromas ardeola. Taxonomy (NCBI): domain Eukaryota; kingdom Metazoa; phylum Chordata; class Aves; order Charadriiformes; family Dromadidae; genus Dromas; species Dromas ardeola. The sequence continues at coordinate 44,981 of VYZM01005631.1, read as the reverse complement.
GACTGATGTTAGTTGAGTAAATAGCTAGATGGACAGGCAGACAGACAGATGGAGATATATATATATGCACACACACACAAATACATACACATTGAGTTGGATGCATAGAGAGAATTCCAGTTTCTTGAAGCAAGTTTCTGCTCCGCAGCTTATTTGACCTCATATTCCGTTTCTCCCTTGCTAAGCTAATAATCTCACTTGTGGAACCTTATCAAGTGATGTTTGACAATTCGGTAACTATATTGCATCCAGGAGTTTTTTGTCCTGCACCATAGCAGCAATATCTCCAAAGAACTCCTACTAAAGCCAGGACCACTCCTCGTAAATCACACACACACATTGGCCGTCTCTTAATCAATCTTCCCCAGGTGTTCCCTCGCTCAACCTTACCACGATCATCTTGAGGCTTTGCCTGGCAACTCTGATTTTTATTTTTTTCTTAAAGCAACTGCCTGGCCATGCTCAGGGTCTTTGGCTTTTGTGTTTTCTCCCTGGTAACATCCTGCTACTGTTTTTCTTTTTGCAGAAATCTCAACGGTCCATAGATACCTTCTTCAAATATCTGATGAGGTTGTAACTCTCATAAAGATGTTGGCATCTCTACCATAGTGCTTGGTTGCCCACCGATCAAACAGATTAAAAATATTTTATAGATGCCTTACAAATACCATATATATACACATATATATATAAAAAATCAGCCCACATCATTCCTTTTCCCTATTACCACAGCATGCAGCTATGTATCTCCAGGAGCTCTTCGCTGGTACCCATGGAAAGGTTTTTCTCTTCAAACATTTTTTTCAAGAGAAAATGTAATTTTTCAACAGAATGATAATTTTTAACTTAAATTGCCTGATATATTTGAAGACAGGTGATAAATCATTAAAAAGGGGAAACATTTCTCTGCATTGAATCATCTTGTAAGGAAAAAGATGAATTTTGCCATAGCTTCAGGTTTGGATTATTATTTTTTTTTCTTTCATCTAAGTCTCTCATGAAAAAACATACTGTTTGCTAGCAAAACCTCTACTACTTTTCATTTTTTAGAAAAATCATTTTAAAAAACCATTGAACGCATTTTTAACTCCTATTTTTGGTAATAGCTCGGGCTTAGCACCATGCTGACAGAGCTGCATGCCTTGTAGTGCGGAGCTGGCTGACATCCAGCCAGCTGAGGGTATGGGCAGCGAAGGTCACGTCTGCTTGCAAAAGACCACATAGATGTCCCCTGAAATTCCTCTGAGGTTCTCTGCCTAAATGGGGCATCAAAAAAGCCCCGTTCCTAAGCTAGCTTTGATAGTCTTTCACAAACAGCAGCTAAGAAATCGGGTTGCCCCTTCTCCATCCTTCCTCGCTTTTCCCTACTTCCCTGCAGAACCCTTGCAGTGGTGGGACATGTTGGGTGACACCAGCAGGTAAGGACATGGCTTGCAGTGTGTCTGCAGCAGCTCAGAGCTGGTTTAACCTGCCTCTCCCAGCCCGAATGGGGGTTCCCAGACCAGGGGGGGGCTCTGTGCCCCCCTGGGTACACAGGCCACTTCACAGTGGTATTTGAAGTGCTTGAACTCAGCCCTGAGAGCTAAGTGCCTTCTCCAGGGCAGCACGTGGTCCCCACGCAGAGCCGGGAGATGCCACCATTCTTGGCTGCTGCTTCCGACATACACGCAAATGGTTTCCCAAATATCTGGGGAGCAGACACAACCCTTCCATCAGCTCCATGTTGGGGTTGGATGAAATACAACGAGTGTCACAAGGCAGGGGAAAAAAAACTTTTCAAAGTGGTAGCTCTCTATTACTGCCCTGAAGCTCTCTTTTTGAGACAAAAAAGATGAAAAGTTGCCATGCCTCAATTTGATTTATTGTTTTTTCTGCCTGATAATAGGAACTTGCTGTGCATAGAAGGTCGCATCCAACTCTCTTTCCCCCCGAGACCGCTTACATGAGACCACTGCTCTGAACCGTCACTGGAGCTACCTGAAAACCCTGGGTTGCCCCAATGATCTGAGCCTATTTGGGATGTTTGAACACAAAGGATCTCCTAGAGGGGTGGGGGGGGAAGAAAAATCATGTTTCTAAGCAGCTTTAATATGTAGTTAAAGGAGACTAGCTCCTCTGAACTTGAGCCTGTTGTGTTTAAAGTGTCTAAAGCCACTTGAGATAGCACAGAAAAGTCATGGTCCCTGCCCTTTTTATATCTATTGCCTAGTTCTGGAAACTATCCTGTGAGTAGCCACTTTGACTTTAATAGGATGAATCGTTGTTAAAACCATCATGTGCTTATGAATGTTTACATGAGTGGGCCTTAAATGGCGATACCATGGAGAGGAGGGGAACGAAAAGAAAAAAGAAAAAAAAAGGAACGAAGCTAAAAGCTGCAGCCAGATCTGAAAGACACTTGTCTGAGGGTTTCAAATCTGCTGTTTCTTGATTTGAAATGAGACACTCCCCCCAGGTACAGAATAAATAACGCTAGCACTTGGGAGCTCCCCAGAAGTAATTTCTTCTGCTAGTAAATGACACCAGTAACAGTAGTTCCCAATGCAGAGCTGGTGGCAATAGTAAAGAGGTAAGTAATTCAAGGGAATAAATGTCTCCTGGCACTGGGAGTCACAGGACCTTTCATATGGTGGGAAGGACTCATGGAAGGGTCTAAACCTGCAACGAGAAGCCCACGTTCATCCAAAAGAGATGACTGAGAAACCGTAAAGAACAGCAGGGAAAGGGCAACCTGACATTGCCTTTCCCCTGAAGAGCATCCAAAGCCCACGAACATACACATATTTCACTCCAGTGAATGGTTCTGCCCTCTGCCATCTACCTTTAGAAGAAATTCCCGTGATCCCCTCGTCATTGCGCTATGTCTTTCTTGGTTTATCCTTTTTTGAGACATCACATTGTTTTTGCATGCGTGAGATCAATTCTAATCTTGGACCAAAGCTTAGGAAACTTTTCGAGGGTGTTTCTTGCAAACACACGTGTTATTTTTAAATAACGTGTACACTCAGGATACTGCCAGATAGGCAGGGTATGTTTAAGGGCATGGTAAAAAAAGCTCCTCAGGGTTAGTGGTAAGATTCCCACCAACTTCAGCAGCTTTCAGATCGAGCCCTCGACGAGATAAACCGTAGGCCCCTACCAGACTTCTCTGGCATGGGATCTGGGAGGTTTGCCGTTGGCTTTGAGACTTTGAATCGGGGCCAAATGATTGCAGCTCCCGGTTTAGGGGAAAAGGAAACAGAAAGGAACTACGGGCTTAAAGGATCAGAAGGAAGAGCTAAAAATAAAGTACCAGCAATGCCAGGCCCCAAACTTTTACTGCTTTCCTTGCAAAGAGGATGGGTTTTCCTGTTCTTTTACTGAGGGGAATCAGCCTTCTGCGTGACTTGGAAGAGCAGGACGCTGATGGAAAGCTTAGTGATATTGCTCTCCAAGAGCAGAGTTGTTCCTGTTGTTCTTCCTCTTCCTGGTACTCATCCTTCGGCTACACATGGAGAAGAGCAAATGGTTCCTCCTCTTCCTGGTGACCATTTCTCAGCCTCTTCAGCTCATTTCAATTAGGAATTACAGCCAAAATGGTAACACGATTAAAAGAAATGCCAAAAGTTAACACGATTAAAAGACACTGGGCATTTCTACTTGTGCAGTCTATGATGGAGACCTAAGAACAGAGAAATATCCCTGCCTTTCCTTCCTCCTGCACTGCTGTCCATCTTCTCCTGTCTTTTCCTTCAGATTTACATTGTCCTTTCTATATCGACCAGAGATAACACTCGGGAAACAAGGGTAGAAAAGAGTCTGTGGGAGCAGTAAACTGGGAGACAACCAGCTGGTTGGAAGGGATGTGGGGTGGGAGGCTAAGGAGGGGGAAGTTACATGAATGATGCTGTTCCTGAGATGGGGAAAGGCAGTTCCAGAGGTACCATGGGCCGGAGGTATACTTTCACTACAAACTGGGAACTAGAAGTGATTTCAGCTGCAGAGACAAGTGGGCTCCAACACCACAGTAAGCCCAGCTCCATTAGCCCAGTCATGGGTGGTAGCAGTGCATCTACTGAACTTCAAAACCAGTGCTGTGTGAGGCCTCGCTCATGGCTGACATTACCAAAGTCTTGCCTGAGCCTTTGGACCAAAAAATTCCAGTTTTCAATCTAGTTGATCCCGCCTCGGGACCTGAATGGCCTTTTAGGATCCCTTTGAATCATATCTCAGACCCCATCCATCTCCAGGTCACCCCACCGCAGATGAACCAGAACAGGAGCAGGTGCCACCAGGACACTGTTCTACCAATTCAGGCTCGATGAGGGATTTTTCCAGGAATGAAAGAACAGCAGAGAACCACGTTCAACCTTTTCCTGAGCAGACAGTTCACTCTTGAGAGGGAGACCAACTCTTGGACCTAAAAAAACTATACACACACACAGATATGTTACATATTTATTCAAGGCAGAAATTGGCCAGGAAATGGCTATAAAACACACATTTTGAATAAAAGGAGGGAGATTTATGGCTCTTTTGTGAATCTGAGTCATATCTTTCTGCATCCCCCAGGCAGGAATACCCTAATCACTAACATACCCCAAACATGTACACACAGTGGGCCGAGAATTGCTTCCTTCTGGCCACAGCTCCAGCTAAAGACGTGATAGGGATTGAGCTACTTTATCTGACAGTTGGTAAATGAATTGCCAATTCATTCTGAGCTCGGAGGGGGATTTTTTCCCCTTTAAAAAAAAGGGTCCTTTTATATATGTCTTTGATCAGTCAGGGCCTTGACAAATTATTTTCCAAGGAATTTCTTGAGCCCTAATGCCACGAGGAGTTAAAAAAAAAAAAAAAAAAGATTTGCTCTCAAAGAAAAGCTTTTATGTCTCAAAAATTACAGTGATGGTAAGGGGTTTTCCTCCATTTCCCCTCATCCCCTTCACTTCAAGAAATGGAGGCAGGTAGCCTGAAGATTCCTCCATCTCACCTAAAGCCAGGAGGCGGATGGGGAAGGAAGCACTGCCAGGTCTCCCAGCCCGATTCCTCCCCAGTATGGTGGGGGGAAGCATCGTGAACTTTGGCAGAGACTGAACAGAAAGGTCATGGTCATCAACGACACCAATAAAGAGGCCCTTCAGCACTAGCAGGAGCAATGGGAGCAGAGGACAGCTCGGGGCTGCGTTACCAAGAAGCTGCTTGCTTGCCACAAACAGCATCACTAAGCACTTTGGAAGGGTTGAGATACAAGGGAACATCTCCCCGCCAGCGCCGCTGGGCCTTGGAGTCACCCCAAACTGTAAGAATAAGGCAGTGTTTGCTGGTCTTTTACTAGAGTCTGGGGTGGGGATGAAGTTTCCTTGTTTTGCCGCTTTATTCTTTTTATCCTGTCATTTCATCCCTCTTCTCCAGGCAAGTATCACCTCCTTGATTGCATCCCAAGCAGAACAGGCAATGAGTTGCACAAGCCGTGTCTGGAGAATGGCTGCACATTCTATTATCGTTAATGTACAAATAACTTATCCCCCCCCACCCCGTTATCCCACTCATCTGTCCTGCAGGAGGACAGACTCCCAGCAGCACAGGATTCAATTAATACAGTTCCACTACACTGAACTTTATCAGGATGGCTCAAGCTCAAAAAAAAAAAAAAGCAAACCACAAAACCTTTTTTGCAGCCTAACCCTGCATGGGTACATATGTAGCCTGTCTACATGAATATTCCTACTGGAATCCCAATTGCAGCCCTGCTGCAGAAAAGACTGATGGATAAAGCCTTTTGGGCAAGGGCTAGATGGTCCAAGTGAGTACGTTGGAGCTTAATTTCCTAAAGGAATGAGCCTAATCAAATCACTACAGCTGTCTCTTGGGAGCTTTTCACCTTCATGAGCCAAATCCAACCACCTTCAACAAAGAGTCAGAATTCAAAATTTCAGGTTGAATATTGTTGAGGGTCCCCAGTAAGAAGCCACAGGGAGCTCGAAGAGTTTTTTCAAGCCAGTTCACTCTTTAAATAGTACCTGTTAAACTTTTCCTGGCTCACAAAGCCTGCAGATTTGGCTTACGATTAAGTCCTAATTTAGGTTATATATAACTACCGTTACGTCTCAGCTAGCTGCACCTCTCAGGCATAGAACCACCTCTCATGCTCTTGGAAGTCAGTCCTCCTGGAAGGAGCAGCTGCTGTCTGCCAACCAGCAGGAATAAGAGACAGCACTGCAGCCTGGACCCCGCTAATGAACCAAGGGGGTTCTTGCCCTGTCCATCAATAACTGATCAAGTTGTTAAAGTTGTCCTAAAAGCCGCCACAATCAGATGAGAAAGGAGATATCATACACAGCTTTCCCGTACTTTGTTAACAGCTGTGTAAATACAAGCAAAATCCAAGCAAACCACCATTAAAAATAAACCCATATAAGGATCAGCAATACCCTGTGATGGTGATAATCCCGCTCAGACCAAGAGCTCACTTCCTGACAGGCAAGAGTCTTCAAATGTTGGCATAGACTGGATCCCGATGTCTGGAAGACAGACATTAGGAAAATATTCAAGACTTCAGAATTTTATTATTTTTATTTAATGCTACAGCACAGCTAGGAATGAGGTGGCCCTTTTGGTTCCTAGTCCTGACTTTGCCATGTTTCATTTTTCTTTTGAATACTGATTAGAGCTGAACAACATTTTGAGATGGTGGGGTGGGAGGAGGTGAGAACTGGGGTTTTTTTTCCCCACCAAAAAAAAAAAAAAACAAAACACAAATTAGATCAAATCGCCCTTACAACAGGATTCAGCAACCGTTATGAGAACTACCCTCACCTCCCATCCCAGCAGCAATGTTTTATGTTAAAGCTTAAGCAGCTTAGATGATTCCTATTCTAGGAGACGTTTTACATAGAAACATACATTATTGTTTCAGGTGTTTTGCTTAAAAATGGAGGGAAAAGTACAATTATTTCTTTGTAAGCTAAGCAAATGATGTCATTCAAGCCTAAGCAGTGTTTTGGTGCTGGTTAAAAACACCCTCAAAAAAAACCCCAGTTATCCACATCGGTCCAATAGAGGTATTTAATTTCCTTTGCAAAGTGTTTTTGGAGGTTTTGAAGGTCACCCAGCAGTGCAAGGTTGCCTCGTCTGTGGCCTGTGACCCTGGCTCTGCAGTGCTGCCTCCTTCCCTTGCTACACCATCTCAGGGTAGGACACCTGGAAACGAACCAAAACAGGGTTTTATTATTTGCTCCCCATGTAGGCAAGCGCCGCAGTCACTGCCAAGCCGGGTTTGTCATCACCACCTTGACTGGCATCGACCCAATGGTAATACTGGTGCCTGTCACTCAGTCAGGCTGTTAGAGTGTCTGGGCACAGGCACACGCGCCCATAACTCACTGACCAGCTCCAGACTGCTTACGGCATCGTGGACCATCCGTGGTCCATTGACCCTCAGCCTTAAATTAAAAGCTCTCGGAGTCTGGAATTACCTCTCCTCCCCTGCCTGGGCACGCCGAACGCCAGGCTCGGGCAGGGTAGCCAACACTACTTGAACAGCAGCAAATACATCACACAAGTCTAGCTTTTCAGCCAGGCTGCAGCTAGGCTTGCCTTCCCCAGAAGTGCGCCCCACAAAACCCATCCTGTGTTTTAGTGGGCCGCAACATTTCTAATTAAAAGCTTTGATGAAGAAGGTGCATGCAGACATCCTCAGGTTTACAGTGATCTTGAGATGGAAAATGTCGGGGGACCCCCCAGCCTAAGTTTCTCATGAGCATTAGGACCTGCAACTGCCTTTGACAGTCTCCCATAGTGTTCTCCAAGTCCAAATTGGTGAGGTATGGCCTGGATAAGTAGACAACAAAGTGGGTGGAAAATTGGCTGGACCACGGTGAGGTGGCTGGACCATGGTGAGCACAAGTCTTCTGAGGACTGGTTGAGAGAACTGGGGTTGTTCAGCCTGGAGAAAAGGAGGCTGAGGGGAGACCTTATCGCTCTCTACAACTACTTGAAAGTAAGGTGTAGAGAAGTGGCGGTCGGTCTCTTCTCCCAAGGAAGAAGTGATAGGACAAGAGGAAACATCTCCAAGTTGCCCCAGAGGAGGTTTAGGATGGATATTAGGAAAAATTTCTTCACCGAAAGGGTTATCAAACCTTGGATACAGGTTGAATCACCATCCCTGGAGGTATTTAAAAGCTGGGTAGACATGGTGCTGAGGGACATGGTGCAGTGGTTTTGTCAGTGTTAGGTTGGTGGTTGGACTCAATGATTTCAAAGGTCCCTTCCAACCTAGATAATTCTATTATTCTGTGATCAGATCCAAAGGATAATCAGTAGCAGCAAAGACTCCAACTGGTGGTTGACTACTAGCAGCATCGCTCAAGGGTCAGTATTGGCACCAAAGACTTTTAATATCTTAATATATTAATGGCCAGAATGATGGGACAGAGCACACTCTCACCAATTCCACAGCTGATACCAAACTGGGGAAGCAGCCAATACACTGGAAGGCAGAGCTGCAAGAAGCTGGAGAAGTGAGAGGTCAGGAACCTCATGAAGTTCAAAGGTTAAGAGGCAAAGCCCTGCCTCTGGCATGGACAGTCCCATACAACAGGCTGGGGCTAGAAAACAGCTTTGCAGAAAGGGACCTGGGGATCCTGATGAACAAGTTGAACAGGAGCCAATCGTGCAACCTCACAGCAAAGGTCAGCTGCAGCCTCAGCTGTATGAGCAGAAACATAGCCAGCAGGTCCAGTGGTGTGATCATAAAGGATGTATTAGAAGCCCTGACACCAAGAGCAGGAAAAGAGGAAGTAGTACTCCATCGTGACCACCTCGTTACCTTTTGATGGGAATGTTCCCTTGAAAACCCCAGGGACAACAAACAAATTTCTGATTCTTCACAGCTCAGGTCTAACTAAAATCTGAAGTGAAATATGGATGACTTTGGGATCCCTGGAGCTAGCGATGGGGATATCACAGCACCACAAAGCCCCGCAGTGATACAAACACACATTACTAATGGCGTTCTCCACACGCCAGATCACACAAAGTAGAGGAAGAGCAGCAGTACGTTATTATCACCATGATAATAAAAACAATAATATGTTGTTTGGTCTTATGCAACAAAAACATCTCAACACCAGCATTTACAGATATAAGTACAACTGGATCCCTCAGTCCCCTGCTATTAAAGAGCTCACTGCGGGCTGCAGCAGGTTTCTGCCCCTTCCCCCATCCAATTTAGGGCTGCACTTTCTGTTCATAATTCAAGCAACATTTTTTGCCTTGAGGCAGATTATAAGTCATTTGTTAGGTCTTAAGGAGAGGCCAAACCCCCCCCTTGACTTGCAGCACATTATACGCCCCTGAGCGAGAGCACTGCACAGGTTACATAGAAACCCATTCATAGGAACCAATTTCCATCTCCTCATCACATCCCCATTTTTTTACTTACTTATGCTTAAATATGGTGCCAGCGGCGGCGGCGCTGCTGAGCTGACAGCATCACCAGGAACTGCCAATGCAAAACCTCCACGGCAAAGCCCAATCCTGCTCATGTCCCTGCCTTTAATCCCTGTGGTGGGAGGGCTTACCCAGGTGGAAATGATGCTGGTGGGAAGCCCTGGGGAGTGTCTCCAGCTGCTGCTGCCTAATTCAGGGCAGCTGCAGACCCCACAGGACTCTCCCCCTGCTGATGGGCAGCAATGGGCATTGCCCAGGTATTTGTCCTGTATCAGGAATATGTGGCCAGCAGGGCTAGGGCAGTGATTGTCCCCCTGTCCTTGGCACTTGTGAGGCCCCACCTCAAATACTGTGTCCAGTTTTGGGCCCCTCACTACAAAAAAGACATTGAGATGCTGGAGCGTGCCCAGAGAAGGGCAACGGAGCTGGTGAGGGGTCTGGAGCACAAGTCTTGTGAGGAGCGGCTGAGGGAGCTGGGGGTGTTCAGCCTGGAGAAAAGGAGGCTGAGGGGAGACCTTCTCGCTCTCTTAAAACTGCCTGAAAAGGAGGGGGTAGAGAAGTGGGGGTCGGTCTCTTCTCCCAAGTGACAAGCGATAAGACAAGAGGAAATGGCCTCAAGTTGCAAGGGAAGGTTTAAGATGGATATTAGGAAAAATTTCTACACCAAAAGGGTTATCAAACATTGGAACAGACTGCCCAGGAAAGTGGTAGAGTCACCATCCCTGGGAGTATTTAAAAGCTGGGTAAACGTGGTGCCGGGGGACATGGTTTAGTGGTGGGTTTGGCAGCGTTGGGTTGAGGGTTGGACCCAATGACCTTAAAGGTCCCTTCTAACCTAAATGATTCTATGATTCCCAGGGGAGGGGCGATGCTAAAAGCGCAGCTGGCCAGAATGCTCAAACCAGCAGCGTTGTCCCACCACCAGCCCTTCTGATTGACACGTAAATGCATTTATTCACCTCATTGGAGAACCATGGCAGACACTTGCTGACTTTTAACTAGACTTTACTGTAGCTGAGTCCTCCCAGGTGCAGGGGAAAACCTGTAAAACCTTCAGCAAAGCACAGTCAGAACCGGGCGTTGAGGCTGTAGGATTTGTTTCAACCAAACAAAGGAAGCAGAAGACATCGGAGCCACCGGGTGTGGTGGGTTCCAAGTGAAACATGTCAGTATTTCACTCTGAAATGACTTCAGGTTGAAAAATTTCAAAAGAGTAAAATCTTCTAAATGTAAACAAAATATTTCTCCTTTTTGGGGGGGGCGGGTGGGCATTTATTCAAGCCACTTTCTGAATATTTTCCATTCACTTGAAACTTTGAAATTTTTATTACTCAAAAAAAAAAAATGCAGAAAAGGCATCCACTTTCCCAGTGAGAACTCAAAAAAAAGCAAAATATTTTTTTGTCTGGTGATGAGTTCTAGTCCCACCTCCAGACAAGACATTTCTTTTCTCTGCCTCACTTTCCTCTCCAGTAAAATTTCCTAGTTTATTATATATCCTAAAATTCAACAAAGAAGAAAAAACTGGGAGTTCGGGGGGAAGACTCAGAATCCCCTGAGAGTTTCATATAATCACAGGACTCCAGGAACTGGAAACTTTAAGAGAAAAAAAAAAAACAAAAAAAACCAAAAAAATAAACACTTCTGCAAATCACATGAGACCCATCATAAAATTGTCAGAGTTGGCAGCACCGTAAAATCTGTGATATTGTGGGCTGGATTTATGAGCAAGAATCTTGAGGCTTTGGGATATGTTTTTCCCTCAGCCCTCGAGACACGAAGGCAGTTTTCGGGAGGTCGGCTCTGCCCTGGGAGCGCAGCCTGGAGCAGGAGAGTGGTGACTTTGCCCCTGTCGAGCATCCTTGTCCCTAGGGAAAACCTCACCGGTGCAGGTCTGGGAGCTGCTGATCCCTGCGGGTACCATGGTGGGGCAAAGCCACCTCCAAAAGCCACCCAGCATCCCAGCTGTTGAAATTTGAAATGTGGAGGTGAGCTGATAGGGGTGGACAAAGAGCTCTCTGTGTGCCTGCTCAGGGCATCTGCAGCCTCCCCAGGTACAAGCCACGGTAACTGCGGGGAGTATTTTAGCCCAGGAAGGCAGCTGAAAAAACAGCATTGTGACCGCAGCCTGGGAATTCACATTCGCTCTTTAAAAGATGTTTTTAGCGGAGGTTGGGGTTCTTTCTCTCCTTCTCCACTTGAAGGAATTGCGCAGCTTGCACTTACTTATGATGGTTCATGTAGAAAGCCCTGTTTTTCTTCTGCCTGGGGACATTTCACGGCTACTTTCCGTGCTGCCAGAGCAGTGAGATTCCTCCAAGGCTCCTCACCAAAAGGGAGAGGTTTGAGGCAAGTAGGTCCCCTGCCCATGAGGAGGAGGATGGACCGCCGTTGCCTTCTCCACCCACCACACCAGCCCTTCTCCTCCACTGACTTTGCTGGGGTTCCCTTTGGAGCCCAGCTCCCTCCTCACCTCAGGACATGGTTCAACCCCCAGCAAGTCCAGCTCTCCTGGACTCTTCCACCATCCGAGTCCCCAGGCCCATGGCAGAAGCACCCCAGGTCCAGCCCACCCCCAACACCCTCAGTGATGTTTATGGGAAACCACTGGGCAACACTGAGGATTTTTTTATGGCTCCTGGGACTTGCAGGGAAGAAGGGAAAGGCTGGTGGTGGCCGTGCTCAGTCCCTTGTACCACGCTGGGATGGTCTTCCTCAAGTTTCAAGGCCGCTTACAGATGAATTGCCAGCTTAGCTCTGAACAGGGTGAATTTTGCAACCTCTTTTGTGCAAGTCTTTCAATGACAGTAACTCCTATATAATTTTTTCCCCAGTTTTTTTGTTTGTTTGTTTATTGTTGTTGTCATCATTATCATACTCTGCTAAGGAATAAGTCCGTAAGAAGAGAAATGAAGGAAATCACTTCAGGCGCTTTGGAACATAAAATCACAACCAACGGGAGAGAACACCCTCCTCCCTGGCAGCTCCCAGTATTGTTTTGGACCCGTTGGGAAGAAGTACAAGCTGTTTCTCAAGACTCAACATAGAGCAGGCACGTTCACGTCCAGGCTGGGAGTCACCACGGGCCTTTGAACAAGTCACCTTTTTCCTTCACCTCCTGTCTGGCTCCTCACAGTCCTGCTCATTGAAATGGAAGAGCAGGCTGTGCACATATGGCACAACTGGGCTCCATCAAGGCTAAAGCCCAGAAATGACATATTGAAGGAGCAGGCAGTAACAAACTCTTCAAGAAGAGGAGAAGGCTATATCACATCCTCCCACCCACCTTTGCCTTCATCCCAGATTTTACTGGTGTGACAGGTCCATTCTCCTGCCACCAATGGTCTTCTTGCTCCTCTTGCCAATGTGGCTTTAAGAAGGCTGTGCCCTCGGGGAGCTACCTGGTTTTTCAGCAGCCAAAGCCCAGCCATCAGAGCCCATTGCGGCGTCGCAGACTCCACCAAAGATCCTCGGCATTTCCCTGAAGAAAATAATGCAAGGAACTCGGAGGAAATTAGTCAAGTTGAAAGCTTGAGGCTTTCCTTCTGAAGCTTGAGAAATAATTTACCATGTGGGTTTCGTTTCCTTAATACTCTTTGAGATGCATGGCACGGATTTCTGGTATGACCTCTTTACTTAGAGAGTAACCACTGGCCATTTAATTACATGTAAATTACCATACAGTGATAAGATGATTACATGATTAGCAGTGGGATAACGAAGCCTGGAAAGTACAATGTAATTGACAGCTAAATACAGTGTAATTTTTTATTCCTTAACTCAAAATGCAATTTACTCAGTCATTAATCCTGGACAACTGCATATTCTGGAGGAACAGCGTGTGATTTACTGAGCAACGCAGCATTTGAGTAATTCCCTGGGGGTGGCTGCACGAAGACAAACAGCTTTGCGTACAACTTGAGGTCCCAACCATGCCCGCGGAAGGGTTACACGATGCCTACGTCTCCTTCTGCCTGCAAATGTGGCCGATACCCAGAGTGAGGTCCCCGGGTAGCACAGCATTGCGTTTTGACTGTGTCCAACCCAATATTTATGAAACCCAGTTGTTGCAAGCAGAAGACACTAAAAGGAGGGCCAGCCGAAGCAGGAAAGCTGCACTGTAGCCAGCACTGGGGTAGCCCCAGCAGACAGCGTCCCCAGGGTCCCACCTTCCATGGGACAGCTGGGTGGGAGCATCACTGGTGAAGGGGGTCTACTAATCCTACTCACTTTGCAAAGTGTCCCTCGAGTTCTGGTGAACAAGAAGCCACCAAGGCTGCTGGACACACATCGGCAGTGCCACTGCTGTAGCCAGAGGAGCTGCTGCCGGTGGGACAGGCTAGAGACACCTCCTGCGTTCATTCCCAGGACCTGGCCATGCTGCTCCCTGAGGTGGCCGTGGTTCACCAGCCACATGGAGGAGACCTCCCTGCCGGGCTTCTCAGGTGCAATCTATTTCTCTGGAGCTGATTTTCCCATCTTGTTTCCAATCCATGGAGCATCCAGCATTCTCCCCCCCTTCGCTGAGGCTGGGACACGGCCCCACACCTCCCCTGGGCCAGACATCCCCCACTGACCCCATCCGCATGGGAACAGGGGGCAGGTCCACCTCCACGAGGGCTTCCCAGTGCCACCCCAGCACCCACATGGATTCCCAAGGTCACGTCTAAATCTGCCTCCATGGGAAAGAGACTCCAGGAGAATGGCCTGGTCTAGTGGGAGGTGTCCCTGCCTGTGGCAGGGGGGTTGGAACTAGATGATCTTTAAGGTCCCTTCCAACCCGAACCATTCTGTGATCCTATGGATTTTGTGATTCTATGACCTGAGGGACCCAGTTTTGTAGTGGAGAAACACAGAAGTCTCAAGCTCAGCCCATCACTGCCCAACACCCTTCCCCGCTGGGATGCCGTCCCAGAAATAAATACAAATCAAACTTACGGGCATCGAGCGGAAAGATCCAAAAAAACCCACCCCAAAACCTTAAAAAAAAAAAAATTAAAAATAGGTGGGCAGGTCCCTTGCCGTTGAGAGCATGTGGTATTTATTAGACATAAATTGGCACACAAAAATAGGAAAGCGTAGCCTGGTAGGGATTATTCTTTTCCTTCTTAGCTTTGGATACCTGTCTATAATCCCTCCCACACACATACCGGCATTCCCACACACTCACACCCCCATTCCCAGTTGCTGACACACAGGTATGCCTCTTTTTGTTAATTAGAATTACTTTTAATTAAAAATATATGTAAATTATATAGAGTGTGCACAGCTTGGAGAGAACAAAAAAAAAAAAAGAAGAAAAGAAAGCAAACTTCCATTTCAATAAAAATTTTAACCCCTTTGAATCAGCTGCTTTGCCGGGTTTGTGACATCCTATGAGTTATCTGAACTCCCATGTATAAATAAATAGTACCAGGAAATTTTACACCTGAAAAATTCCGCAGTAGACATTTTTTACTTACACACATTTGCTTTTCCTTCTTTTCTCGCCTCCCCCACTCCCAGCCTCTCACGATCATTTTCTGCTCCTTTTAAATACATTTATTTACTATCTCACTTAACGTACCCAGATCCCTTTTTCTTGTTATTTTTTTTTTCTGAGAGGAAGAAAAAAATCGCGCAATAAAATGAAAGTCCGGGATTGCAAACAAGCGTCATCATCATTTTTTATGAGCAAACTTTTTCCTTTCGCTGTCTGCATCCTCTTTCTCCCCCCTCTTTTTCCCCCCCTCCTCTTCACAGCTGGCTTGGAGACCCCGCTTTCCGCATGCCGGTAAAATTTTGGCAGGAGACAAGCGGTGGATGTTTTCAAGTTTGAAAGATACCCATCCATCAGAGACAGCTGATAGACCAGGAAAGACCGGGAGATGGGAAAGGAAAGAAGAGCGAGAGAATTACAGGCAAGTGGAGATGAATTTACGGGGCTGGTTCCCACAGAGCCACGTTTTGGGGCGTTCGTAAGGAAACACGGCAGCCTGCAAGGAGCGATTTCGCTCCTGGTACAACGCCTGGGCGAGGTAGGTACCTGTTTTGCTCATTTGTGGGCTCGTAAAACCTCTTTCTGTTGAAAAGTAAC
>VYZM01005631.1:285-29325 GCA_013398915.1 Dromas ardeola | reverse complement strand
ACAAAAAAAACCAAAAAACAAAAGTAACATCCTAGTTGTTTTCGTTCAAGCACTCTGACTGTGTTGAGAAAGGCAGCAGGAGTTCGGTGTCCCTCGGAGAACACAAAGAGCAGGAGGGGGGGACGATGGCACGGGGCTGGCGGGGGCAGCAACACAAACTGGGTGGGGACCGTGGCGGGGCCGGGGGGAGAGAAGTGTGCCGATCTGGTTTTTTTCTTTTGAAAAAAAAGAAAAAAGGCAGGGCAGGGCTGGGGAGGGGGGGGCAAGTCACACCGAGGCCGATGACTATTTCATCTGTGGTTTCATCAATCAGCGTCCGTCCCTCTCGAGTGCTATCGGTGAAACATTCAGTTAAAGGAGTCTTGCAAAATACTCTCGCTTTTATTATCGACAGGGTATTTTATTTTTTTTTTCCTTTTCCCATTTATTTTAATTTTTTTTTCCTTTGTTTCCCCATGGCTAATGCTCTTGCGCTTTCCTTCACCGCCTTGTTAGCTGTTCTCGCTCCACTCTGGCACCATCCCCACGCCGTGGACCGAGTGGTACTGGTGGGGAGAAAGGGTTCGAGGCACGCCGTGGGAATAGAGGAATTCTGCGGGCTGTAAGCTGCTGGGAGGGGACTGGATGCCGGTTTGAGGTCCACACTGCCGGACGATGGGTTGGTGAGAAACCGAGGTTTGGTGCTGAAACATGCTATGGGTATCTCCAATCTGGGGGGAGGTATGGTTGGCCACGCTGCTGAGCCGGGGCATGAGCGGCCCCGAGGTGAAGTGGGCAGAGAAATGCTGGTAGGGTAACCTGTCCATCGGCTGCATGGCAGACACTGTGCAACTGCTGTAGGACGGCACGCTCGGCCACGTGTTACAGCTGATGTCTTCTAGGCTGGGCACGGGGTCCGTGGGGGGAGCAGAGCTGGCGTACATACACGCTTGGCGCTGGGCTGATTCAGTCCTGTATGAAGTGTTCAGTCCCTGCTGCTGGGGGTAACTGGACCTGTAGAAAGGATCCTCTTCTGCCGGAGAAGTTTCCATGTAGGGCTTCTTGTAGGGATGCTCGGTGGTGGAACATTCCTCATCTGTTGGGAGAGAAAACTCCTGGTAGCAAACAATACTGTGCCCTCGGCTGAACCTCCCTCTCCACAATCCTGGTTTTCCCAAGGACACAGTCTGCACTGAGCGGATCCAGACACTTCCCTCAATTACGTCACTGTAAATCCCGATCCTTTCTTTGGATTCGATCTCAATCAATCCTGCCGAAACCACATCTTGCACTTGGCCCTGGCTGCCAGGCTGGGGAGGGTATTAGCTGGGAGCTCTGGGAGGAAAATCAAGGCTGTAAGATGCTGGAGGGACCCCGAGGCTTAGCTTGTTTGGTGATACCTCATTCACACCCCCCAGATTCCTCATCTCCTTTCTGCTGCCAGCACTTTGACCAGAGGGACAACATCTGCCTGCGGATACGGGGCACCTAAGAGAGGTCCCCACCCCCAGCTGAGAGGCTCAGAGCTGATGCCATTAACTAAAAGCCTTTACAGCGATACACTTTCAAGATAAATGAGACAAAAATGGAGATCACAATAAAAATCCCCCCCGGGGAGAGCATCAGCGATGGCACAGTTGAAACAATCAGATCTGGAGTTTTACAGCCCTGGTTTTTAGCCGTGCCAAGGGAGCCGGGCACATAAATCCACGCGGAGCTGTGTGCCGAAGCCAAGGGTAACAGAAAAGAAAAGTAAATTTCAGAGCCCTTTGTTTCCTGCAGCATCCCGGGACAAGAGAGGGAAGGAGATAAACAATTTAGGTGAAATCTCGAGGGTGAAGCAAAATGAATAAATGAATATGCACTTATTTATTCATTCGCAGGGTCATCAAATGAAATCCAGCTCTGCTGGAATGGATGGCAGAGTTCCCAGGGACGAGCACTTCACCGAGAGATTTTAAGGACAGCGAGGCAAGGGAAGGGGAGCTTGTTCTGACCCAGATTAACTTTGCTGCTGCTGCTTCAAGAACAGGATTCCTGGTGCAGGCAGGAAAAACATCCCGCTTTGCTTAAAGCCCCTTTCCGCAGGGGTCGAAACGGAAAGAACGCTGCAAGAAAGGGCCCTTTTTCAAATTTTCGCAAGCAACGTAGTTTGAGCTCCAATTTTTTTTTTCACTGCCAAAACAAAAAAGAGTGGGGGAAAAAAAAAAAAAACCAACAACATTTCCACAAAAAAAAAGAGGACTAAAAGCATCTATCCCCCCAAAAGCACTGGCCAAAACAGAGGTGTTGCTGCTGGGCTGCTCCAACACGAGTGTCCACATCTCACCTTCAGGAGGTGCAGATAGGCAGCACGAGCGCGTTTTGTTTCTTGTAAAGCTGTACACACGTACCCTTATTGTTATAAACAGCCCTGGGCTTTCTCCTGGAAGGTGCACACACCCCCTCCTTGTAAAATAACCCATTACTCCCACTCAGGTGTCTACCAAGTCCAGCTGGAACAACCGCTGCTCTTAGTCTCCTTGGCCCAAGAACCCCAGAGGACATCGGGCACTGAGGTGCACACCATGGGGACTTTCCCCTTGGTGTCCTCTGGCTTTGCTGCCCCTAAATTCAGCTGGAGAGCCGCAGTCCCATTTCATGTTTTCTTCCTGACAACAGCAAAACCCAGGTCCTTAGTCCCAGCAGCGCAGAGCTCTGATAATCAACTTATCTTCCTCCTCTGCCTTCTTTTAAATGGGGACAGAAAGTAGGATGGGATAAGCAATGCAATCACTTCTTTAAAACAGATAAAACGGCAAGAAAAGATGCAAAAGTGTATCAATCTCCTTAATCCTGTCCAGGTTTCTCTCACACAGGAGTGATGGAGAGGATGTAATCCCCTGGAAGACCAAAGCTGGAAGCACAGCTCTAAGCCCCCGCCTGAACAGGGGTCTATCACAGGAGCTACATCTGGAAGACCAGCCTGAGCTCTAGCTTTTACAGACAGCCAAAAAGATTTGGATCCCTAACCCACCACTGAGTAATAAGAACACTAGGGTGGAAAAACAATGTCTTGTAAAATGAAGCATTGTTCTGCTAATAAAGTTTTCAGCATTAAACCGCATTACTCTGCTGGCATTAGAAATCATTGGCTTGGGGTTTGACTGTTTATTTTATTTTATTTTTTTTTTAAATATACAACACAAAACAGTCAAACTCTGTGTTTTTTCCGTTGTGTAAAAACGCGCCTGACTTACAACCTGAGGCTGCTGATTTTTCCATTTAGCCCAGACGTTTCGCTGCCCAGCCAGGCAGAGCCGCAGTTAGGGATCCGCTTCCAGAATTCCTCACAGGTGAAGAGAGAAAAACAAAAACAACCAGCCTCACAGTGGGAACCCTCTAGGTGCCCTCTCTTCTCCTGCAAGCTGTCGCGATGGGTCTGCTGGCCTCTCTAGAGCCAGGCTCACCAATGTCATATGTGGAAAGGGCACCATCACTCCAGATTTTAAGACCTGTAAGGAGACACCGTGCCCACCTCCAAAGAGGACACAGTGGCCAACGAAGGATTAGAGCCTACCCTAACGGCTTCTACCTGTTCTCTGGCCCCTCTTCCTCATGCTTTTCCCATCATTGTAACCTCAAAGTGCTGGAGAGGGAAGAGAACAGTCCATCTTCATCATCAGATGGGATGATGCAGACAACAGATCCTCAGCTGGTGAATTTACACTAGTCCAGGCACTCTAGTCTGATCTAGCAATGTTCCACCACTCCTCACAGAGGATACTGGGACCAGCACAGAGCAGGTGAAGTGCGTCCCCACGGTGTGTGGAGCAGATCTGGGGGTGGGAGGGGGCCATCTTCAAGTAAGAGAATGGCAAAAGGAGGACAAGTCAAACAGAGCTCTCACACAATGCTGGAGGCAGCAGTTTAAAGTCCACCCCACCTGCTCTGGAGCCTGGACAGTGCATCCCAAGGCCATAATCCTCTCCCTGAAGGTCCTCTCACCTCCTTGGCATTAGCGTAAGCAGGAGATAGGAGGTAACTGGTCTGCTCTGGGTTTGATTCTTGATGTTGGTTCTCTGATAGTACTTCATTGTGCTTTTCCTGGGGCACCTCTGGGAGATGCTGACCATCCTGGGAGATGCTGACCATCCTCCATGTTTGTTGCTGTTCTTGGAAGCCGAGGGTGGTGATCGGCTCTTGTGACCAGACCCTAGTACCGCTCAAACCTCAAAAAGCAAAAGGTCCTGCCAAGCAGGGGAAGCTGCCAGAGCTTGGGAGAAGCTGCTCCGAAGTGGATCCAAGGAAAACGGAGCCTGCAGAATGGGGTGGAAACTGGCTCCCTCACAAGGAATTTGATGATCTATCTAATGAAGGAGCTTGAGCGAGAGCATAAGCTGTTCCAAGATTTCCGGTATTTACTACTTCCAGCTGGGTTGTAAATACCACACAAATGGCTTTTTAAATGGAATTTTCCCAATTCCAAGATTAGGGCCGCCCAGAATGAAATGCAAACATGTAAAATCTCTGGACTTCAGGATGCACTGGGCCCACCTCTTCCCCCGGTGTAAATCGGGAGAGTTCCTTTCCAACTCATGACAATCCGCTCCCTGGGACAGAAAACAACAAAGAATGGGACCCAATTGTTTTAGTTTTTAAACCTCACCCACACTTCCAGGGCATTACAGTAGGTTCATCCCGACTTTGTGAGGGAAGACACAATGGGTGATTATCACCAACACTGTTGTTTCATCCAGTCTGGTTTCTAGTACGAATCTAGTACGAGCCTGAATAACCAATACCAGTGTGCAAGGCTGACAAGAGTTGTCAAAGAAGAAAAGAAAAAGATGGATTCAACCGAAATGGGCATCCCTAAAGGGCAAATAAGACATACGTCCCAGGACATGAAACCTAAGATACACGAGTTATTTCAGCAACCGCACGGTTTTCAATATGGCTGTGTTGCATCACAGACAGGGGAACGTGACAGAAAGGGTTGTGGGGCAAGAGACAATCCAACACCGAAAGCTGGAACCTATTCCAGAGGCAGCAGGTTGCCAGCACCTCCTGATGGGAGAGGGGGATGCTTATATGAAGCTGCTGAAACTGCAGCACCACAAGCAATGCGGTTGCACAGCAAAAGCTGGGTGCACACCAGCCCCCTGAATATCTCCTCACCATGCAGACAGGCTCTTCTTCAGCGTCAGTGGCCCAGCAGCCACCTTGCTCTGGGCTCCATTGCATCTACTCAAGCTGCAAACACCTCCAATTCAGCATAGCTCAAGCCTTGGCCAACCCATTGCATCCCCTAACATCAGCATGATGAGCAGCATGTCCTCCAAGAAGACATCTCGCACCTGACTTTTGTCCCAGAGATTCTTTGAGTGAAAGAAAAGCTGGGTGGGATGAGGGAGAAATCAGTTCAATCAACGAAGAGATCTATCCACCCTAACGGTGTCTGTTCTTGTGGAGAAGGGGGAAAGGCACTGCTGTATCTCCACCGACCTCAGCAGAGCAGGGAGTAGGTGAAAGATATATTCTTCCCCATGGGCAGGACCATGTCCAAGCTAGGTGGCTGAAGGACACGGTCCTCACTGGCCGGAGCCAGTGGATTCCGCCGCGTCCCTCTTCTCCCTCAGAGTGCCAACATGACAACTTTTATAACCTCCCCAGGGAGAGGCTGTTCCAGTTGCCTCCTGTTCAGCATCACAAGCATCCCAGAAATCTGCCAAGTGGTTGAGATTGTGTAAGGCTGGGAGGGAGCAGAGGTTTAGAGAGATGACTTTTTAGTTCACAGGAAGTCTGAGGGGGAGGATAACACAAGGGAAAACAAGCCCCGATGCCCTAAATGGGACGTGGGGCTAAAATGAAAGACTGAAAGCAAGCTGCCTGCTGGTATGTCCTTTTGGGCTTCTCCAAGGACAACAATGAGAGAGGGAGAGGTGGAGAACAACAAGAAAAAAGGCAAAGCTCTAAGTGGTCTTTGTTGCAGCCTAAAAATCCACATCAAGAACTGAGGCCGATCCTTGGTAGGGTACAGGATTGAACTTAATCCATCCTCTCAAGACCAGTCTTTTTGTAAAATGCCATAAGCAATCTCAGTGTGGAGCTGGGATCCAATGCAGGATGATTCTCGCCTTGAAGACTGCCATTCCCCAGCCCTCGGCATGTTCAGAAGGTGCCTGGAGCAGCAATCCCATTGCACCATGCTGGGGTCATTCCCAATGCTGTGGCCTCCCACTCCCATCCGCGCACCAGACGTTGCCAGATTTGGGGCTCTGGGATGTGTCCTTCCTTCCTCCCTCACCCAGAAGAAGATCAGCTCCCTGAAACAGAGGAGCCTTCCGAGATAACATCCCCTCGCAGCCCTGCTGCCCTCCCCTAATGTAACTCCATATCAGATCTCCAGAGTGAATCCATCTTGACTTGACAGCTAAGAACAACACTGTCAACCACAGAGCTAAAGCTTTGTCTTAGCTCACCAAGGAAGTAAAAGTTGAATAAGGTGCCTTTGAGTTGCTTGAATACAGACCTATTCTCAACTGAGCCTAAACCAAGACTTGATCTCCTGATCAAAAAGGATGCATAGAAACATCATGAGATGTCAAAGCTGGAAGCAGCCGTATCTGAGAGACTATGCTGGAAAACAGCGGTGGTATTTGTTACAGAAGATACAGACATCAGCTGGTCTCAAACCCAGTCAAGTTGCCCTCTGCCCCGGCAAGCACTTATCCATAACCGCAGCCTGGAGAAAAGGAAACAATCCGCTTGAGATAAATCCTAAACTGACTGAGGAGGAGACCATGTTTGGGGAGTTGAGGAACCAACAAAATCAATAGTACTTGCAGTCCAGAAAATGGACAGAGGTGCATTAGGAGTGAGCACGCTCTTGCTTTTATACAGAAAAGTAGGAGAGTGGGAGAGCTGAGAGGGAAAGCTTAATACTTTGCTTAGAAAAGAAAGGCTGGAAAAGGAAGCAAAAGAGGAATATTATAGGTAAGGTTATTTTCCCGAGTTCAATAAAGGACCTTGTTCAGTGCTAGAAGAAAGAGCCATGCTCAACCTGAGTTTGGGACGAAACCTTGGATCACGTTCTGATTTATCTGAACAGAATTGCTCATCTCTAGTGACTTTTTTTTTTTTTTTTAATTAATTTCACTTTGCAAAGAGCTGCTTGGCAGCTTACGTTGGCTCTCTGTTTCCCATTAACTTTGTGTTTCTTTTCTTTAAGCCCTGGTGGCTGTTTTCGATTTACTAGATGCTTGGGGAGGGGGAAAAAGGCAGAGGGAGGAAAGCAGAGGCTCAGGCTCCTGAGATGTACAGCTTCATGGAAGAAGCCGGTGGTATCGGACAGGACATTGCTTCTCTTTGATTAAAGCATTTGGCGGCTTTGATAAAAGGCCCTTAACTGCTTGTGCCACTCCAGCCATCGTAGAGATAATGAGGGGCCATCAACCATGCAGAAAAGGACTCCCTCCGCCAGTCTCCTGCACTTTCGCAAGGGCCACGCAGGCCAAAAGGGGCCGGGGAGCTTATTACAGGGCAGATAGTCGTCTCTTTTGTGACAATAAGAGGAAGTGAGATAATTGGGGGATTGAGGGAAACCACCCATGGAGACACCACTTAGCGGGAATCCCAAAACTGGAAGGAAACCTCTGTTGATTCCTTATCACGTTACAATGCGGAGGCGAATGATGAATTGCCCTGTGGTGCGGGGGACACGCAGCAGTCGGAGATTGTCCAAAGGGTTTGTTGCCATTTGGGCCAGCTTGTTTTGGTTAGTTTTTGCAAAGGGGAAGAGGAGCGGTGAAAGCTCAGCTCCCGGGGCAAAGGAGCTCCGAGGACGGGTCGCAGGCTGAGGGACACCAAGGACGAATGGGACCTGCCTTTCCATCGCCAACAGCAGGGCTTTGCAGCAGCCCACCTGTGTTCTAAAGCCTCACACCCACAGTCCCGCACCAGCACGGGGGTAGTAGCAAGGGCCACACAGCCCACGTTTGACCTTAGGGGACACTCTGGGAGTCCACTGAAACTCCTTATTCCCTGCCTTACAGCTAGCTCAAGGCTGGCATCACCTTTTCCAACCACAGCTCTGATACACTCTGTAGAGCATGAGGGTCGCCTGGTCAGCTGGAGGGGTCAGAAAACGTTGCCTCTGTTTCCCACCGTTTGGCTCAATCTCACATCAGGAAAATATTAAGACTTATCAACTTTTTGTTTTGTTTTGCAGATATACTGGTACACCGCACACGTGCTCCTACAACGTTCAAGGGATTCGCCAAGGATGCGAGAGAGATTTCCACTGCCCTCCTGCCTCATCTGCCAGCACTTCCCAGCATCCGCTACCTTAGATTGTGTGTCTACACTGCACATCCCAGCGCCCCAGGGGTTACGTTACTAAAAATAATGACATGTGGCTGACTGATAGGACCATGCGGGGAAGCAGGAAGGGATCTGCTGTGGGGAGAGGCTACGGGGCTGGAGAAATTCTTGGTGTGCCCAATGCCACGGTGCACACTGACTCCTGTTAGCTTTTCCCATGCAATGTAGACTAAATCCTGAGAAAAGGGAGCAAGGGAGCAAGTGTAGGCAGTACCCAATTCTTGTCCACCCCATAGGGTTGCATTCAGCACTGGAAATTCCCCATTTTCTCCTGAGTGTCTTGGGTGGACATGATCTGAGGCTTTTACTATCCGAGTCCTGCAAGAGTTTCTGCATCTAAGCATTCCCGTTGCTTTGGGAGAGAAAGGGAGAGACTGCAAACCGCTTGCTCCTGCCTGAGAACAATTATCCCATCCATACCATGGGGCTCTTCACGCCAGGACGAGCTGAGCAGTCAGTGTAAAAACCCTCACAGTTTGATCCCTCAAGCTCTGCCAAAGCAGGTCAGTCGCACCAGAGGGGAACGAACATGGATATCATGATTTTCAATCCCACGCCCCGTTCATTAGACCGAGCATTTAAGTGGAATTGCTCTCTGCATACCGACAACTGCCTCCCAACTGAGACTCAGTTGAAAACTGTGCAAAATCCAAGCTGTCAAGGTATCTCCACTTGGAGATTAACTCTGTCTGAGGGGCTATGGAGACAGATAAGTCATCTTTATCTCTGGCACCAGCTATCTTACTGAATGTGGATTCAACCTAGGTGGAAGGTACTGCCACCCCTCCAAACAGCTCACTCCCAGCCCAACAGTGGAGATGAGGTTTTAAGCTAACACCAGTAAGATGAGTTTCCCAGCCCATCCTGGCTGAGCTGCCCACCTCCAGCACACGTCCCTTGTCCCTTGCTCATCCTTGAGCATCACCGTAAAGCAGGCTGGGGCTGCCCAGCCTGCGGGCAAGGGGAAACATCAGAAAACAACGCTGAGAGTCAATGTTAGGAAGGGAAAAGCGCCGAGTGGGGAGCAGCCAAGGTCTGACCTTTTCTCTTGGTGCAGTGGTAGATCTGGCTGTGCTCCTGGGAGATCGGGTAGGGGTTGGCAGGCGGTAGCAGGTCCTGGGAGGTGCTGGACACCCCGTTCTCACACTGGTACTGGGAGCCCAGGTTGGAGGAGGCAGAAAGGACCCTGGTCTCGCCACTGAAGGGGCTGTGATTCGAGGACACTTTTTGTCTCACTGTGCTCCTGGGAACAACCGGGTACTCTTTACTAAAAGCAAAGAAAAAAAAAAAAAACACAAGGCAGAGAAACAATCAATTAATAAATAGATCAGCGGATTAATAAATGAAGGCAGCACATTAGTGTCACGGTGTTTGTTTAGACTTTCAGGGAAAGAGAGACATCCCTCCCAGGAGACCGCAGCCACGTCACACTTTATCCGTGCAGCACTCTTCTATTTCACTTTCCTTTTAGTATCTTTCCCTTTAGATTCGTGCATCTTCCACCACAACTGCTATTTTACACCCATACATAAAACAGATATATGCAGGTATAGCGAAATACACAAGATTTATATTTACATATTATGATAGCATTTATAAATTGTATACTATTTATATTGTATATGTGAACGTGCACATGCATGTAAATAAAAACCTCCTTCCTGCCAAGCTGACTTGGAGATGGATAAAATATTTAGGTCGACTTTTTCCCCTTATGGCAGTTGTCCCCATTCCTTTTCCCCAGGGTCTGCCAGCCTGGTTGTCCTGAATGGGGGATTCCTGGACCAGAGAACAAGCTCCACTCCGGAGCGCTCAGAAAGGAGAAATAAATAAATGACCAAGACCTGATGCACGCCAGAGCCACACGCCTCAGCAGAGCCAGGCTGGGAGGGCGAGCACTGATGGAAAGTCTGGTTTGTTCCCTTGCTCTGAAATCTGGTTTGAAGCGAGGATGCGTTGCCAGCACTGGCTGGAAATCCCCTCTCCTACAAGACCCTACAGTGTGTTTTGGAGACATTTCTCCAAGCACATCAGCAACGTGGCTGGACAAGATTATTCCTGCTCTGCACTGGGGAGAACTGAAGCTGAGCAGGAGGTCCCAGAGACTTCAGGCAAGGTGCAAGCCTCCTCCTGGGCTGTCTCCAAGACAACTGAGTGCTCCCTGAACCCAAGGACTTGCTAAAAATGCAGAAAGATGAGGTAGCACGGCAGCACCTCGCAAAGTGCCACCAGGCTCAGAGCAGCCACAGACCAAAGCCCAGACTCTAACACAAGTTTTCTTCTTTGAGGCTATAACCATTGGGCAAGGCTGGCTTTGAGGTATCCTACTCACCTGCCCAGAATCATTATGCTGGAGCAAGGACAGATCTTTAAATCCCATCAACAAGCTCACCTGGCCACTTCCATTTGGAGGAGGAGCACTGACTCTCCAAGTACGCCCCTTAGAGAGGACCTATCACTGTAGCAGCTCAGAACTTATTTACAAAATTTAACAATACCAATTTTATAAACCTACTCACAGCGGGGAGCTTTCATCCAAACCACTGCTGTGGTGGCTGCCAGAAACATCAGCAACCGAGCTGTAATGGAGGGGAAACTCACCCAGGAGCTCAAAACCAAATAAATGTGTCTCTCATTGTGCCACGGAAGTTTTCCAAACCCTGGGCACTGGTGGCTTGCCAAGCAGAGTCTATTCCAAAGGTAGGGTTTCTTCCCCTGGAAGCCCAGCAGCTCCTCCCCACAGGGGCGGCAGGAGCATGGCTTTCCACCACTTGGACTGGCTGACCAGGCAGCTTTCTCCCAGAACTGACGACCAGGCTGTGCACAAGGAACAAAAGAGAGATGGACCAGGAGGAAGCAGAGACTTATCCCTCAGATACACAAGACAGCAATGGATACCAGGGTGTGATGTGGGCTTCAGAGGACCCCTCTGCCTGTGGACACCCAGCACTAGCCTTTCCATCCCAGGAGATCTTGCTGGAAGGCAGTTTTGGTGGCTTTTCAAGAAGATCAAGAGCTATGGCCTTCAAACCTCCTAGGTTCTAGGGGGTCTCCCAGCCCTACCAGGCCAGTTTTGAGCTGCCTGCTCCTGTCATGTTGCGCCTTCACACAGGGATCCTTATGGAATCAGCATGACATCCCAAAGCTGCATCCCCATCATGTTTCCCTTCCAAGGAGACAAGCCACAGGGAGGTGACACATGAACCTTGCCCTTAGTTCTCCTCCCTAATGAGAGGCTGCTGGTTCCTTCTTCCTCAGCTCCAACACCACCAACCACCAACCCTCCCAAAAAATGACAGAGCCTCTTCTTTTTTTCTTTCAGTGGGGCACCTATAGGTTACGGTGGAGGAGGAGCAAGGACATAACATGGTATGAAGCCACATCGTGTTCTCTGTGGCTCTTTTAGAGGATGTAGAGGTGACTTCTGCCACAGTTTCTCCCTGCTTCAGTGAGGGGAGAACTGGATGTCTCTTTGGGAGTGTCATCCTCTCCCCGTTCACACAGGGGTTTAGATCTGCATGGGCGTTTCTTACAGTAAATTCTCAGGGACCCCATCAACATCAGACCTTCACTGATGCACTGATCCCCATCCCAGATACTTTTCACCTAAAATCTATGCTTTCTCTGTCTCAATGGAGGGCTGAGAAGGGGAAAATTTAATATGACTCTTTTTTCTTGATAAAAAAAATATTTCCTTTCCATAAAGGAGCTGCATGCCTGAAACAGCGATATTTTTACCCTGAAGTGCCAGCATAGGTGGTGTCAGGATCTCACACTCTTGTTGTGCACCAGGGACCAAATTCCTTTCAAACTGCATTTCCCAGGGGACACGACAGCCTCCATGGCTATAAGAGGGGACCGTGGTGCTCTGCGGGAGACACGGCAGGAACAGGGAGTCACGCTGGAGAGGGAACAGGTTTGGAGACACCAAGTTTCCAAACAGCAGTTCCCAGGAGGTATCGCAATGACTTCTCTCCAGACTGAAATATTTCCATTTCAGTCAAAACATGTTGGGTGCTATTTTTGCCAAAAAATCAACTATTTGAGGAGGCAGAGGAAGGAAAGTATTTTCTAACTAAATATCTAAAATATTCTCTTTCTTTCACTTTGCCATTTTTCTAGACACAAAGGCAGTTATCTCTGTATTTCTACCTTTTTCTTCCTTATAGGAGCTGAGCTCTAATAAAGAGATATCTTTGGTACCTTGTAAAGCAACAGTCATCTTTAAACATTTATACTCTTTCCTGAGCCCACTCGATATGCAGTGTGCACAGCTACCATTTTAGTTTGTCCTTCGGTCTTTAAAAATTTATCGGATTCTTTTTTCTTTTTTTTTTTCGGTGCCTAAAAGTCACTATTTTCAAAATAGCTGGTTGTAATCCTGGGCCACCGTTTAATGGAATGAAAGGTTTTGTTCGCCACTGGCACAAAACGACTGTTGTGTCCAGAAATTTTGCTATCCAAAGAAATTGTAGCGAAGTAGGAAAGGGAAAAAAAAAAAAAAGCGTTAAAGGTTGACTTACACAGGCGATATGGGAAATTGTCCACACAGCAAGGAAGAGACTGTTGTTCCTGGGCCAGCATTTGAGCTAGTTTTACATCGGGGTGTTAATGGGCTACATTTTTTTCACATTAAAAATTGTGAAATTAGAAGGAAAAAAAAAAAAGTTGGTTGGGGAAAGAATTTACAAGGAAGGAAGCTGTCACTGGTCTATTTAAAGTCTATTGGAGGCTAATGATGAATATTCAGTTCCATAGTTGGTGTATTATGATAGCAGAGGGGGACGGGGAGGAAGGGGGAGGGNAGGTGCTGTACAGTCTCCGGGCTTCCAGCTGAAGGGCTACCAGGAGAGAATATTACTTTGATTTTCATTAGAGCTTGGGGGAAGAAATCAGGGATGAGGTCCAAGCCTACACTGAAGGCACTCTGTCCTGAAGTCTGGACTCCGTTCTTAACTCCCACCTGGCCAGATGTTTCCCAGACACGTAGGATCGGACACCAGCTCTGCATAACTGTTTCCTCAATAGCACACGCATTCCTCTTTAGAATTCATCATATAACCCCGAACATACAGATCAGGCCCTACAAGTGAATCCTTCCTGCATCTCCTGAGCACTTCCATCAAAATCAGACCTCTGCCAGGTGGAATTAGTAAACTCAGTCCTATTGTCATATCTCATGCCATTTTTCCCCTCCCCTGGCCAAATCATGCCCTCACCATGAGCCCTTATACCAAAAATTCATATCTAGCAAAGGGTTCAAAGGAGCAAATTCAAGAAGGTTTTGTAATCTCAGAGCTGGAAACCTTGTTGGTCTCTGCAAACTAATAAAGAAATCTGGAAAAACAGTAAGTATAGACCTTTACAGAGTGGCATCCAGTCCACTTTCTTGGTTATCGCTACATTGTAAGAGATTATTTTCAATGTATTTTCATGTGGAGGCTTTAAGTCTCCTAATGTACCAGCCAACACATAGTAAATGCAGTAAATGCAAAACCTTGTTAAAAAAACCCTTCAAAAGATCCATGGTTTATAATCAGGAAGCTTCTGCATTGAAGCATCCAGCCCCTACTGACCCTAAGCAAATTATTTTAAAAGATGCTTCTGATAGTTCTGCAACACAGCATTATATTCTAGGGCTCTCCAGAGCTGCTGTCGCTCATGGTAACAAGACTTCAAAACACTTATTAAATGTCAGGTCCCAAGGATCATACGGGTACCTGCTCAAGGTCAAGATGAGGCATGATACGGAAGAGGATTTCCCCATGGTTAGCTGCTGCCATGTTCTTGCAGCATCCTTTGAAGCCCCTGGGCTGGGCAGCGTCTAGATCTTGTTCCCAATGGCAATTCCTAGTCTAAAATCTGACCAAAGGTGGCCAAACACGGCGATTCCTCTCCACTGTTTCCACATTTCCAGGAGATTTTAACTCCTTCTAAGTGAGTCACTACAAAAGGACAAATCATTGCCGATCTATCAGTCCCGTCCCCTGCACCCAACCCAGCACCCGTGGATACAGTGGTGCAGAATCAGACCCCAGTTCCAGTTGTGCAAACACAACTCAAAGGCATTTGGGTTTATATTTCCCAGGCCACCAATTGTTGTCCTTCCTGCTGAGACTCCAGAGTAGGAAAGAAATGGAAATCAGCCATAACAGATAGAGGAAGAGAAAAAAAGTGACTGGAATAAACACACCATCCCCCAGGAAAAAAAAATAAACCAAAAAACGATTTTCAATTGTCAGTGTGCATTCATTTCAGCTCATTTCCAGCATATTGAAATAAAATTGAACCACTCTCAAGAGACTGTCTGGAGAGTTTGATGTGGATAAAATACTACTGAGTATTTCCTTTGCTCTTACCTCAGATCAAATATGAGCTCTCTCTGCATGGGGATTGCAGGCCAGCCCCACAGAAAATAAAACGCTAGGCAGAATGTCTAGCAATAGAGGTCAAACTGTCCACTGAGAAATAAGGGAGGCTGTTCACTGCAGTATGTTCCACCAACATACCAAATGATCTTGCCAGAATATAAGGGTCCAATAATACTGCTTTGGATGCACGCATGGTATGTCAACAACCAGCACTTCATCTCCGAGCAGCACAGCCCAAAGAGATCACTGCAACAAACCCAAGAACCAGCAGTGAAAAGAACCAGCTAGAGATCCAGAGCTACCATTATCAGGCAAATAAAAAGCTAGATTCCCGCAGACAAATACTGCTGTTCGTGTTGGAGTAAGAGGAACACGAGAGGAGATGGAGAATGGATGTTGGCCAACAGAGAGCGCATCAGCATCCCTTCATGCTGGGCTGAGCATCTGCAGATTGGGTCCTGCTGGGCAGATCCCCCAAAGAAGGGGCAATGGAGGAAACTGCAACTACCCTGTGTTTCTTGAGCTGATTTTCTCACTTTAAAAGAGCTGTGTCTGTAAAGCCTTATTTTGGATTTCGTCTGAATTCCATCAAATTCTATAGAACACGGTTCAAGCCTACTGTTTCCACTGGGGCTTTGACCAGGAAAGTTTCCTTGCGGGTGTTTGCTGGAGGAAAGCATCACCTCTCCAACAGATGTTATAAGTCTCACACTGAAAATGTTTCCGACAACACGTGGCTCTTGGGGGATTTTGGTGACAGAACATGGGAAATGAAAGTGGATGTAAAGATGCAATGAGAAGATGCAAGAAGAGCAAGGTCGTTTGCAGTGGACCGAGACCTACTTGCACTGGTCAGACTGGTGCCTATCAGTCCAACATGACGTTAGCACGCCAGGGTAGACAACCCTTTTGGAGCCTAGAGGCTCATCCATTTATTCTACTGGCACCCCAAAATGTACCGTCTTCTCCATTATGCCAGCTCTGAATCATGGTACTGATTTTATGACCTTTGTGTCTGGCCCAGTTTCTGTTCTCGGTTACAGCAGGAAATCTTTGGAACAATTCCTTTGGAGCCAGGAAGGTTACTGTGGATTAATGCCAAAGGCAGCAAACTATGGATCATGATCT
Organism: Dromas ardeola; assembly: GCA_013398915.1. Lineage (NCBI taxonomy): Eukaryota > Metazoa > Chordata > Aves > Charadriiformes > Dromadidae > Dromas > Dromas ardeola. Next base: position 13,483 of record VYZM01005631.1, on the reverse strand, counting down.
TTGACGGAGAAAACATACGCATAACGTCAAACTACGCCATCACTCTTTGCTTTGTCGAGTAGGTCGTTCTGGATCTTTGTCTCGCTTTGAAAGGGCCCAGGATACCCATCAAGAGAACTAAGTACCACCCTTTCACATAATCATCTTTCCTCTCTAAATCTTTCCCAGTAAGAAGCTTCAAGGACTAATTGCATTAATTTGAATGAAGAGTAACTAGGGCCTGAGACTTCCAGAAGCTCTTCAGCACCCATAATAACCGCTGAAGACAATGGGAGTTGCAGATGATCAGGAAAAATTGGTTAAAGGGTTTAACAGAATTGCTCTTTTGCAGTGCTCTAGCCCCAGACCCACAAACACTTCTCCCCTGCTGTCTGTTGGCAGTCACAGATTTAAAAATATAAAAGCTAGGACTTGCATGCAACCCCCCCAGATCACCCAATAGCTATGGTTTATTAATACAGCTCCGTTGACCCTCATGCATGGGGAATTTTAAGGGCAAAGTCCTACTCTGGCAACTGCACTGCAGAGTTCATCCTCCCTCTGCATCAGCTTCACCCTCTGCGGATTTCTGCTGCGTGTTTTGCTCTTGCTCTCCACACCAAATTCCCCTTGGCACAGGCAGAAGTTCTAACCAGAGACAAAAGGAAATTTTACAGTACAGTGGGGCAAGAAATCTGAAAGCAATGCTTTGCTTAACATTCCCAGCATCACAACTACGTAATTTTTACCCAATTTATATTTTTCAACTGTAGCATGACCACAGGATGCAGTATAACTCACATCCCGCTACATATTTTCCTCTAGTGCGTTTTCTTTTTTCTTTGGTTTTATTTTTTTTTTACTTTCTTTTTTTTTTAATCAAGGAAATGACAAAGTTGATCTCATGCTCAGAAACCTGAAAACTTGAAAAAAAAAAAACCCCAACATTCTCCCAGAATATTCATCCTATAAAGAAACTGCTAACAGGGTGCCATATGTCCCAGAAAAGAAAGAGGGGGGGGGGAGGGATAATGAATGTGTACCAGAAGTCTGTGTTCACTGGAATTTGGATCTCTGGAGCTCGTGGCTATTCTTGTTGAATTAAATCATCTGCTGCTGAAAGGCTTAATATCACTACTGAATGAAGTTTTCTACCTGGAGAGACTTATTAACTTTTCTTCTGGGAAACAGGAGGAGAAAAAGCAACACAGAGGCCTTACGAAGGAGAAAGCCAAAGAGAGGGATGGACTCGCAAAGACATCCCCACCCACCCTGCCGAGCTCCTGTCCCCAGTGCATTGCTCCTCTTGCCTGGCCAGAGCGTGCGGAGACATGCAGAGATGGAGGCAAAGTCCTCAACAAGGCACCCAAGACCTCGCTCTGAGCTCACTCTGGGCACTGGAAGTTGTCGTTCTTCCCTGCTTCATCTTCCTTCCTCTCAGCCCCTACCATTTGCCAAGGGTAGGTGTTCAACGGGTGAATCATCAGGCCAAGTCTCCACCAGCACCTTCACCCCACTGCAAGAGCTTCTTCTGAAGTGAGTGAGACAATTTTGGACCCAGCAAACTGGTCTCCCTCCCATCCTCTGACAGCCAAAGGTGCAAGGAGACAACCAGAGCTGGCCAAATGGCAATTCTTTCTATGAGGATGGACTTCATCTCATGTCATTTTAGCTGTTTAAAAGGCAGACATCTACCCTAAGCAAATCATTCAGACCCCTCAGGTGAGACAGGCAGAGGGAGGGCTCCTCACTCACCCTGCGATCCATGGGGTGAGCTCTCAAAGGAAAAGAGCTTTGCACTCTGAACGTGCCTATCACATGCTCTGCACAGAGGAAGCCTAGACACCAGTCCAGCCTGCGGACGCTGCTTCTAGACAGCATCTTCAACCACCACACACCTACTCCCATCCGATCCAAGCACCATGCAACACGTTAGGACCTGAAGGTTTGTGTCTTGACCAGGGCTCAGGCCTCCAAGGCTGCTCCAAGGGGTGGGGGGTGAGCACGCTTTGGCCAGCTTTCCCCAAAAACGGGATGCCACAAGGCAGCTCACGCACCCGGCTGGGTCAGCACTGCTTCTCAACCTCATCCGCTGGGGTTTCCTTCTCATAGAATCACAGAATGGTTTGATGTTGGAAGGGACCTCAAAGATCACCTAGTTCTAACCCCCCTGCCATGGGCAGGGACACCACCGCTTTCAGGTAGAAGATGCCTCTCTGCAATAACCCAATGCAGGGAATTAAAAAACGCTTGAGATTTAAATAAAGAAAACATAGAGGTGCCCAGGCTTTCCACAGCATGAAAAATTCATTCCCGCCATGGCTATACCCCTTAATGAGATGATCAGTGACCTGATGAATGTCAGGTCACCAGTTTCCGGTACAAAAGGCTGTACGCTGTTTTAAAAAAGCGTGGGGAATTTTTTCCAGCTACTTGTTTTCCTATAACGAAGAAATGGCACTAAAAATACATCCCACCGTATTCTCCAAGGACACAAACAGACATCGCTCCACTGAAGCCAAGGTAGACATACCTGTACCTGCCAGCTGGGGAGCGGGTCCATCACTGGGAAACAACTTCACTACATATACCCACTCACACATCCATCTATTGAAATATATTTCATATATATTTAATCATATTTTAATATATATTTATATATGAAACCTATATAAACCCACAAAGGTAGGTTATCCTTCTCTAACATACTCAATCCTGAATGGTTCTTTATCTTATGTATACAATTTAATTTTTATATCTGTAATTTATTTTATATATGTTTTCATATATTTATATATATAATGTTGTATATATTCCGATATATATAAAAAACCACAAAGGTGGGCGCATATTTGTCTAATCTTCAACCTTGAATGGGCCTTTCTTTTACTATAATAATCTTATCCTGCTCTCCCTTAAAAAAAAAAAAATGCCATCTTTGTAAACGTAACACGGTCATTTCTATGCTATCTGTACAGAGGATAAGTTATTAAGGAAACGAGCATCACAAATTATCCCGTAAAGTCAACGCGGTGGACTTTAACCCTTTCAATCCTGCCAGGCCTGAGCGGGTGTATTTATATATTCCGAGTGTTTCTGTTCACTGTATCATCGGCGATGACCGCAGGCCCGCATAAAAATGCCAAGCAATTTTTAGCACAGGCTCAGCATGGCTGGATGCCACGCTCTTCATATGGCATCAAGCCCGTCTAATAGTCCTCACTGTTTCACCTCCTCCCTCCCGCCCCGAAAAAACCCCCACGATGAATGTAAACCTTCAAATCTTTCCATTGACCGTAATGAAAGGGTAGTTTAGCAGCAAAAATATGCGGCGGGGACATCGTTACTCAAGTTCCAGTAGAGGTTGGGAGGCTGGCACGGGAGGGAGGAGAGGAGCCGGAGTGGGGGAGAAGCTATTTCAAGTGGTAGTGCACCNNNGCTATTTCAAGTGGTAGTGCACCCATAAATAAATAAATATTGACATATTATGCCAGGATCTGTGCTGTCGTTGGAAAGGGCAGGCAGGCAGGGAACACAGGGCACATTCAGCCGACCACAGAGATGATTTAGATCACGAAAAGTGTTATGCATATAAATAAATATATATTAAAAAAATATAAATATATATGTATTTATTTATTGGCTTTTCTGGGTCTGAGCCTGGAAACGTTTGTGAGCAGGAGTACGTTTGCCCATTTGAGCAGGGTTACGGGGGTATGGGTTTGCAGGATTACGGGCGTTATTTGTCGCCTGTCAGTGCGATCCGCATGGCTACGGACAGCCACGCTCAGCTCACCAACTATGGCAACCAGAAGAGACTTCTGCATCTGCACTCCAGCCTGCAGTGACCACCTACGGCCGGCTCCCAGGTGGGTTGTGGAGAGAGCCCTCCCAGTAGAGGGTCACAAGGCAGGTCCCTACAGCCTTCCACCGAGAACCAGCTCTGCTGGTCCCGGAGAATAAGGGGTCTGAGTCACTCCTGCCCTCCTGGATGGAAAAATGCTATATTGAGCGTCTACATCTGTCTTAGGTATAATCATGGGTATGGCACTGTTCCTGCAAAACATTTGCACCAGGAAGCGACTTGACACATGGACGAAGTTCCAAGTGAAGTGAAAGGCATGAAGTTAATTACCGGCAGGACCTGACATTTAGAAAAGGACTTTAAACAGGATTCTTTTAAAAAGGATTTAGGCTTGATTTTCAGCTTAAGTACTTGCATCCAAAACTCAGATTCAAAAAGACCTCTTCAGCCACCTGGCCCTGGAGATCCCAACATTCTCTAAGACCTTCCTTCTTCAACCTGAAACCACCGTGCCTATGTTCCTGCTCTGCACATCTGGAACCGACCAGGCAAACACTCCCCTCCTGCCAAAGGCCCTCTGAAAGCCAGAAACCAGCATAAGGTAGGTCTCAACACCAAGATCTCCAGAGGCATCTGGAGCATCCTTAACAAACCTGCTCCCAGAACAGGGCTGAGAGCTTTGTCTTTAAAGCACTGACACCTGGGGCAAAAAAAAGACACCCAAGAGCTCTTATGCCTGATGACCAGAGCTCCTCAGAGCTAGTCCAAGTCTCTTGTTGCTTTAAACAGGTTTAAGGCCACATGCAGCCGCAGAGACAACTGTTTAGCACAAAGCTAGAGGTTGTTCTGGACGGGGACACGTCAGAAAAAAATACAAGGTCCCTGCAGCCAAGAGGACAACCCACAAGTGAGATCCTGCCCCTGTAACCCAGCATTCACCTCAGGGTGGGAAGTCCTGGATTTTGGCCCCACGTCCTGGTGATGTTTCAACAGCTCGATGTAAAATGCACAAGCAGATGGCAGAGAAGGGACTGCCACTAAGCCCTGGTTTAGCTCAAGCCACAAGCGACATGCAAAGCAAAGCCCAGGCAGGTCTTGGGGGGGGCTGAGAGGGTCCCCACGACGGAGGCACACATTACCTCTGCATCCTGGACATCCTGTGGAGCTCCATGTCGTCGCTGCCCCGGAAACCTTTCGCGAAGGGGTTGTTCTCAATCTTTAACTGGGTGATCTGAAAGGGAGGAAACGCAACGGGTTCATCGCAAGTCCAAGGCATGGCCTGGGAGAGAGGGAATATTGTTTATTAAACCCAAGCCAGTAGGGATGTGGGGGGAAAACACAGCTTTCAGGAACTCAAGTCGTCCTTCAGCCCAGGCATTGTCCACTCCAGATGGGCCGTCCTCTAGATCTCTCCACTGGAAAAATATCTCCTGTCAACAACCTCTCGCTTCTCTCGGGCTTGTCCCATAACTAACATGTGGGACTGCACACACACACACATAAATTTCTCTCTGGAGGAAATCTGCTTTCTTAGTTACTTTCTTTTTGCTGTTGGGACAGAAAGGGCTGCGCTGACCGGAGGACCAGGGATGTAAGTCATATTGCCTGAACAAATCCCACTGGCACCCACAAGTATTTTCTCATCCGCGCGCAGCCATGACCAAAATCGTACCTCCCAGACCCCGGATCCTCTCACTCAGACTGGTAAGGCTCACCCTTTCTGTGTTTAAGACCAGCTAAATGTGCTTCGGCTGCTCTGCATCTGACATCCTTCCTCAGCTGGCCCCGCACCTGTAAGCACTGCATGGACCAAGTACCCAAGGTACTTGGAGGGCAACTCCACCTCTGACCATTGTGCCCTGGGGGAATATGCATCTCCCCATTAATTCTAGGAGGAATTAAGAGGGACTAGTTTGCTCACTTAGTTGGCTACCTTCAGCATCTAAAGTACTCTGGGATGAAGCCCTCTCAGACTCCTACCCGTGATCCTCTTACAACATCTAAGTCCATCTACAACATTTAAAGCCGCTGCTGTACAGAACGTACCCTTATCCAAGTAGGTTTTATCAAGCCAGGGGTTGTCATTTAAGCAAATATTAACTGTGGACCAGCAACACCCTCAAATGCCCTGCGATCTTGCACAAAGTCACTCTGACGTGCCGAATTTGATGCAAGTGATTTGGTGTCTTTGCAGAGCAGCACTGAGTCTGGATCAGGTGTGATCTGCCCTAATTGAGTGCCAACCTCACTCCAGAGCTGGCATGGCAAAGCAAAGGCAGCACGAGCTCCAGCTCATCCAGCAAAAAAACAACCATAAACCCACTCAGATACGAAATAAATCTGTCCACAGCACACACCTGGATTTTGCAATCAAGGAACCCCAGCCTTGGAGAAGGAGGAGGAGAGGATCAGTCTATGCAAAATCCCGTACCAGCCTTCAGCTTATTTTTAATATTCAAGCAGAAGGCGGCAACAGTTCCCCTTCTTCTCTTTCTCCATCACTGCCCGGCAGTCCAAGCCCTTAGCCAGGAGTTGGGAGAACCACTTGCACTTGCCCAGGAGAGGAGACAACCCTGTGTTTGCCGTTGGAGGAACTCCATGTGCTCACCGCATTTTGTGGAAACACTGTCCTTCCTTCCTATTGAAAGTCGGCCAACGGGAAGAAGAGAGCTGGAGATTAATGGTGGTAAGAACAGAGAGAGGTTCATGTTCACCAAGTCAAGCACACACAACTGGACCCACCTCTTTGCCAAAATTCAAAGAAAAAATCTGGCCCGGCTACTGTCAATAGCAAACCCCGCCAGGTGTCTGCACGACCAGGTTATTTTGCAATTTTCTCATCTTATAGCATATTTTTTTCCAAAGGCCATTTATTTATTTGCCATTTTTGCCCAATTCAGCCCCAAAACTCACACAAAGACCCCATCACCCCTACACTTGTCCCTGTGAGCATTCCCATTAAATCAGGACCTAATTTAGTACATAAACAAGGCATTGCTGCCTTTTTTTTTTGTCACGCATTTCATATTTCAAAGAGAAGGGTGAACAAACAATCTATTTGCCATTTGAGCTGTTCTCTAGCGGTAAAACAGGGGCGCGTTTTGTAATTAAAAGCTCCTAATAATTAGACAACCAGCTGTGCATTTTGCAAAGAAACTGCCTATCAGTTCCCACCAGAGAGGTGGTGGCGTTTCTATAATGAATAATAGGCATTATTCAACTTTTTGAATGTTTCTATGCAATTTGCATCCCGAAGCATGCTAAATGTACGAGTTGTCCTCCCTTGCCGAACCCAATGGCAATATTTGCTTGCATAAGTGAAGTCCTTCACTGAGCGAGGATTTACAGTATTGGCACTGGCACGCAAATGTACAAAGGGCCGGATTCATCCCAACCTAACCGAAGGCATTTTAACCAAGGCGCCTGCACCGGGAACCTCGTCTCCCAGCGTTCCTGCTGTAATCAAGGGAGGGAGATGGGGACTGCCAGAGGGCACTGGGGCTCTGAGGTGGGTGGCATTGCCTTCGCAGGTCCCCAACACCCTCCATTCACCAGAAAAGGAGCCAACAACATGGCTAATTTAAGGACCTTCATTTAAGGACCTCAGCTGAATGCCCTGTTTGATGAATCAAGCCTTTAAGCGCCCACAAAATGTTGGACAAAATATCGTATGGGACCTCAATCTTGCAAATACCTTGCTTTATGAGTAGCGAAGTCCCCTAACCCTCATCGTGAAGACTCTTACAAGCAACGGTATTAACGTGTATGTTGGCAGCAGGAAGCCCCATGCGAAGCACACTTAACTTCAGCCTCCTTAAAATTAAAGATCTGCATGATTGAAGGCATCTAGAAACCAGGGGCTACAGGTTTTAAATTAGATCTCAGCTCTTTGGTGTATTTGAGATGGATTTCAGCAGGAGCTTTCAAGAGCAAAGTTCCTCTAGATGAGAACTCATGGCATCAGCCCTAGTACTTAGCCATGAGAGTCCAAGCCAGATTTGAGAAAACCGTACAAAACAAAATAGAAAATAGAGAAAAAGTTGGTGAATCCCCGCTTTAGAAAACAGCATGGGGAAGATATTTTGTTTGGCCCGTTTTTGTCTGACTTACAAACTATTTCAGAGGTGGAAAAGCAAACGACGGGGTGGAAATAACCTTCTTCTGGATCGACTTTGCCACAGCGAAACTCTGTTTAATTGATTGTAACTCATTGAGAGGGGCGGGAGAAAAAGCTGTCAGAAAGTCAAATGACAATTACATCATGAAAAATAAAAAAAAAATACAACGTCCTGCAAGGTCATTAAGACAAGAGTGCCCAGGGCTAAATTATATAGCGCAGTTTCAATAAAACTGTAGGGCTTTGTTTATGTATTTGTTACTGAAAGAAACCGATGGCAAAGTTTGCTTCTGACCACTGATTTCTAAAGCTGCTGCAGACCCTTCAGAGACGAGAGCTTTCCCGGGTGAAGCCTTCCACATTTACACTTTTCAGGGCTTGTCTGACCTATGGGTTCCTCTTCACTTTAACGGGAAGCGACAGTTCCCAATGAAATCTCGGCGCCGCTCCTCCGCGTGCCTTTCTCTGGGCTAACTGACCACAACGCGCTTCTGCTGAGACATTTCCAACAGCGTCTTTAGCTCCAGCATGACAAAATTTAGCTTTGCATCTGGTTTGGTTGAGGAAAGACGCTTTAGGTTTGGGGTTTTTTGCACAGCCATGTGTTTATATGGGTGTGTGTCTACAGGCTCATGAATATTTATATGGCCAGGGACAAAACTACCACTTAGTATTACTTATTGTCAAGCACTTGCCATAATAAGATTTTTCTCAATTGCTTCTAACTTTACAAAACTTTGTTAGGGCTGATGTGTTCCACACCAGGTGTCTCGGTGTCTGCCCTTGGTTCCTTTTTATTTACTTATTTTACTATCAACTGGTCCCACTCTTTTTTGAGCACTTCAGCTAAGGGACAACACACCGCCCTGACCCTCTTGGGCTCTTCTGAAACTGTCCTAAAGGCCGGGCATTTTGGAAAAGGGACTTCACGTTCTGCAAGGAGGGGATCCTTCATTTCTAAGCTCTCTTCTCATGAACATCTGCCCCACTTGGACAACTTAAAAGCCTGAGTGGGGAAAAAAAAAAAAAATCACCATTCAGGTCGCCCCATTTGGTGATGAAGAGATTGAGGTGATTACCCTTGAGCTGAGCTCACGTGGACCTCCCCGCGCTGTGGGGAGACGTGTCATCCCTGCCCTGCAGGTGACCATGGTCCTGCTCAGCGTGGCAGAGACGGGCCAGGACCATCCCTGCCACCGCTGCAGCTGGCTGTGCTGGGAGAAACTGGGAGGCTGACGTCAGGCTTGAAAGCACAGAGCCTTTTTCTTTTGCACTCTCACGTACCCCAGGTGGAAACCAAGTCAGCGTGGAGGAGGAAGCCAAACCAGAGCAGAGGGAAGGAAAGAAATAGATGAAGACAAGGTGCCTGCTGAGATTATGTACATCTGGCTGGGCCAACCAGAGGAGCTGGATGGGGAGCTGGGACTGAGAGCCTGAGGTAAAGGCCAGGGGAAGGGGGGGCTGCTGGCAAGGGGGAAAAGATGCCAAACCCAGAAGCCAGTGAAGGAAATGGGAGGGATTGAGAGCCAGTGGCTGGTGGGAGGTACTGGTGCGAGACAGAGGGGCTCATTGAGGAGACTGTTGGCTGAACTGGGAGACAAGAACAGAGGATGAGAAGAAACAGACCTTGCACAGAGTTGGGTTGTGGGGAAGGAGGTGAATCAGGAGGTGGGAGAGAGATAGGGCGTCTTTGCAGAATTTGGGGAGGGGGCCTCGATCAAGAACTGGAAGGGGCCTGAGGGCTCAAGGCTGGCTGAGCATCCTGTCCCGGGGCTGCCAAGGAGGGAGGGACAAACCGAGGACAAAGGGGCAGAGGGAGACAGGACTGGTTCAGACACAGGTTGTGAAGGACACAAGACCTCTCGAAGGAAGCACTCCCCCACCAAAGCCTACAATGGGACTAAGCATTTGAGAGTAGAGATGTGAGGAGCCCCAGTGAGGGTCAGTGAGAGAAGAGCTCACTGCGGTCCCAGAGTCACTGGGGGCTGGAGAGAAGCCACCAGTCCTGGCAGTAAAGAGGAGATACAAGGTCTCACCTCACTTAACCCCAGGGAGCGCTTGGGGGACCCCCCTTTGGAGAGGACCCTGCCCTGAGTAAGGAAAGAGGCTGCCCCTTCTTGCCATGGAGGTGGGAAGACACGGGGCCAATGGCCCCAAGCTGGGTAGGGAGGGTTCGGGGGACACAGAAGTGTGGGGGACTGGACCCAGTCCAGCCTCTGCAGAGAGGCACTCCGTTGGATGCCAACTGGGCCACCACACTGGTAGCCTCTACTGAAGTGATGGAGGTGACTACCTGCAACCAAAGCCAAGGAGAACAGAGCTCCTGGGGCAAAATATCCTGAGCCCAAGGACCTGCCTGTCTCCAGCAACAGCTACACCTACACAACCCTGCAAGATGCCTTGACAGAGCAGCAAAAGGCTACGTGCTCGCAGGAGAGCCGCAAGGGCAGCTCTCCAAATCACAGCAGGACGGAGCACCGGTTGACTTGACCAACTCAACAGCACTCTTTTATTACAGGGGTCTCTCTGGGGGTGGGATGAAGCTATAGATTCCAAAAGCCCACGCAGCACATTCCTCCATGCCCGCTGGCTATCGGGGAGCGCATCAGATTAGTCTTCAGCCAAGTCCTTCCCTGGTTCTCTGCATTGCTATGGTGCACATAGCGTTTCTGGGTGCCTATAGCATCCCACCTGGGGATAACATTTCCTTAAAAAGAATTTGGGCTACCAAGAATGTTAAATAACTTCAGGGGGAAAAAAAAAAAAAAAATCAGCATAAAACCGGATATCCTGAGGGGGGAAAACCAATATAAAGCCCAAGCCCAGCTAACGGGGAAAGTAGGTTGTAAAAATTAATGAGAATAATTGTTGTGAATTCTTGCTTTTGAAAGAACCCTCATGAGGGCAGAACCTTAATTATTTCTGTCTATTAGGGTTCATTTCCTGGTCCTAAGCAGCGAGCTCGTACCTAATAAATACAAGCTAGTAACACAATGATTTAAGCTACAGCAAAATGGTACTTAACTGCAGGGGGAAGTTAATATTTGGGAATCAACCTGATTGCAAGCACCCATTGTGTAAATGGCAAGGAAATGAAATGTGCATGTGACCTATTTTAACACCTCAATATTTCTGGGGTATTTTTGCAGGGTTGCAGAGTGGGGGGAGGTGGTCGGCCGAGCTGCTGACAACCGCACTGAAAACTTTACCAAAACTTTCTTCCTAGCTTAAACCTCCTTTTGGGGAGCAGAGCTGGGGAGGGAGAGGTCCCAGTGGGCTTAAATATCTTTTCAGGCTGTCTAAAATATCAGGGGAAATAAGCACAAGCCCTACAGTGGGATTGCAGCTGTGCTATTGAAATAAATTGACGGATCTGAAATCAGGCAGGTATTTCTATAAGCTGTGGAAGCTTAGACTCAAATGCGTCTGCGGGCAAGTCATACAATTAATACTGGAATATAATTTACCTATAATGTAGCTCTAGAAACCTAAATCCGCATAGAATTTGTTTGTGTATGTATGTGTGTGTAGAATACATGGGTGTATAAAAACTATGTGTAAAATATGTGGGTGTATAAAAACTATATGTAAAATATGCTGGTGTATAAAAACTGTGCGCGTAGGAAGGTTTACATGAAGGATGCGCTACAGGTGATGGGTGGAAGTGAGAGATAGCTGAAAAAGGGAAAAAAATAGGTAGTGCGTTGACAAAGCGACAGGGGGATGGACCCTCCCTGGGGAGCTCGATGCAGACAGACACAGACCGGTGGGACTGCGATCGTTTATGGCAACGGGAAAGGCAGACTGCATGGCAGCACGAAAACATGTTTTGCCACGCAACATCTCAGCTGTGAAAGTTGAACTCAGCTTTCTGCCCGTGAAAAGGACCCCGCTTGCCACTCGATGGAGCTGAGGGATGTTACCCCTTCCGCGCAGCCAGCATCTGCATCAGCTGCAGCCGCCTCAGCCCCACTATTATTCTCCATCTGCACTGGGGCAAGCTACAAATTTTATTCCCTTCCCTGGAGGGAGATGCCATTTAGGGTAGATCATTCCCTGGTTTATTTTTACGGCTCTATCTTTCTCGGTTGGGTCTTTATCTTGGGGCTACAGCCACTCTTGATTTGTTCCCCCAACGAGTCCGCGCAGCGAGAAAGAGGAATTGCTTGTGTTGGGGGGGGAGGAAGGGATGTAAATGTATGTAAAATGTGTAGGGGGGTGTGTAAAATATGTAGTGGTGTCTGCGTGCGTGTGCATGTGTCTGCTGGGATGCGGGCGCGTGTGTGTCTGTAGGGATTCATGCGTTTGTCAAGGCGTATGTTTTGACAGAGACGGATACGCAGATGTCATTTCTTATCAACCAGATGTTGTTGATTTACAATCAAATATTCCTGCTCCTCCTAATATGGCAGTTTTCCCAAACTACTGTACTTACATGTTTCTGCTTTGCTTTTGTTTTATTTGCATGATAATTTTTTTTCCTTTTTCTATAAAACCGTCCTATTTTTCTTCAAAGGAAAGCAGTTAAATTCAGGTCTGTTTTCTCACAGGGAAATGCCTTTAAAGCGAGCAGTGTGTCCTGTTTTATTAACTCCCAGTTCTATTAATATTATATTCTTTCTCCGAATCCATCAAGCAGAAGTTAAACTTGATTTTATAGCATCCACAGCGGAGTTATAATTTAAGGCATAATTTGGCGAAGGCTCAATTTGGATTCAGTTTGCTTGTCCTGGTTGTGCCAACAGCTCCTATTTTAAAGGGCAGGGAAGTATTTTCTTTTCTCCCTAGTTACGGTGAAACACTCTTTCTTCTCCAGCCTACCTCTGCTCTCCGCGTCTCCCTTGCCAACTGATGGACGGGGGAAACACGATCATTTCGCGCAGGTTTAGGAGCTTCCTACTTACATCTCCAGGAAAGCATCCAGGATTTATCTGGGGTGTTAAATGACCTTTCTCCGTTTGAAAAAAGTTTGGGGAAAAAAAAAAAAAAAAAAGTGCATGATTTCACTCCGTCAAGCGCAAAGGAGCCATCCTACCTGCCCGTAAGTAGCAGTGAAAGCTTGTAGTAATCGATTTCTATGCAATTTGGGGAAGAATTTGCTTCCCCCCGCAAAGGAAAATTGGCTTTTCATGGAGCTCTACCCTAGGGAGGGGGCAGTTGGTGAAAGGCACCACTAAATACATCTGCTGAGAACTACCCCAACCCTGAGCTTTCCTCCCCAGCCCTGTGCCTTCCTCCTCCTCCATCCTCGCCGCCCAAAAGCCGAGCAGGGGATGGAGATGGGGCAGCAACCCCAC
>VYZM01005627.1:337187-360763 GCA_013398915.1 Dromas ardeola | reverse complement strand
GTCTGATGCTTCTGCTGAAACTGGGTGGTCCTTCAGGAAAAGCTGGCCACATGGGGGATGTTACTGTATCTGGTTCTGCTGTAGACTGGGCTACTGCTGCTGCCCAGGCCTGCATTTTGTTGTGAAATTCTCCCACCGCTTTGTGCAGTGCTTTATTTAACTATTAAATCCCTTCACCTTCTGTCAGGACGTCAGACTGAGATGCTGTGACCACATAATTAGATACATTCAGAGCATTTCAGCCATAGATTAAACTACTTGAGAATACAGAGAACATAAATGCTTTGGGGAAACAAATTAAAAAAAAATCACCAGGCCAAAATTTTTTTTCCCAAGAGACTAGTATAAACAAGAGATTCAGTAGTTCTGTCTGAAGCAAAAATACGTTTTCCTAAGCTGTCCCGGAATGGAGAGCCATCGCTGTTGTACAGTTTTCAAGAAATGTAAGGAGGGATTCTTAGCTTCATACTGTGAGCAACAAAGCCTTGGAGGTGCTGTCCGTTAACTATTCCTCTGCATCTTTGGGAAATTTTTTTGATGACAGGGATGGTTACGTGATAAGATCTGTAAGGCAAAACAGTACTTAATGGGGTACCACTGGGTTTAACAAGAACCATTTTTGGGAAGTGCGGCTTTATGAAGGGCCTTGAGATTATATGTTTTATGTAAGTACAGATCCTGAGTTGGCAGTGGCTAATCAGTGAGTACAGTGTCTGCAGTACTGAGAAATTCAAGTTGAATTCCCTGTGCTGTCATACAGTCTTCAGGTGTCTGGTTGCACAGGGTACAGCAAAGATTGAGTTAATTTCACTTAGCCATTTAAAAAGCAGACATCTTTGTTTATTTGCATTTATAGATAATGACAGAGATTTGCATCTCCAGAGGGCAAATCTTACCAACAAATGTTAGATTTAATGTAGGCATTTCTGGAGACTTTCAGCACAACTATTCGGGTTTTTTTTCATTCCCTATAGAGGGAGCCCAAGCCACTACTATAGATAAGACACCTAACTGAGGATCTAAAGTTAGGTCAGTCAAATGTTGTAACTTTAATTTCAACTTGAGTAGCTTTTTGCAGATGAAATTGGTTTTATTATTTTAATTCAAGCGTCTCTGTTCTGAGTTCAAATTTCTGTTCAAATTCTTCTATAAGCTCTGTGTAATTTCAGGACTGTGGAGAATGTGGTAAATTGCAGATACATAAAAATTTCCCTTCTTAAAAAAAAAAACAAAAAATGTAACGTGTAGCTATGGGTGAGATAGAGGTGGATTTAGTCCCAGTGGAAGAAAAATTGTATGAATGATACATTTTTGGAGAAATGTTCCCGTCCCAGTTTTTACTTTAAAGAGAAGAAACTATGTAGCCCATAATCAAGTACTCAAGAATAGCTTTTAAAAAGTTTTAAAATGTTAAGCTTGCATATGTTACCTGTTTAAAATTAATCTCACTAAAAATGCTATTAAGATTTTAAGCACCAAAAACACATTCAGAAAAGCTTAACTCTTTTGGGTTGTACTGGACAAATATAAAGCATCTGGTTCTCTTCTCTGGAGCTTAGGTATTCTGCTAACAGGAGCCTTCCAGTCTTACTGACATCTTGTGCTTGAAAGGAAGGGAGAATTGCAGCCATTCTGTTTAAGAGATGCAGTAGAAACGCATTTTTCGTGGAATTACAGGATCCTAGCTGGAGAGCAGATGCCAAACTAAGTCCAAGAAAGATCTTTCCCTTACAGAAGGATACACAGAGAAAAAAGATATGTGGTGTAGCAGGCAGCCAGAAGAGTATCTTCAGTAATGAACTGGTTTTTAAAAGTGATTTTTGAGACTCTAGGCATTATTTATTCCATAATTATGTCCGTGTGATGTACTAATACTTGCAACAGTTATGTAAACCATTGTGCTGGAAGTTTGCTAAATCTAAAATATTCTAATTGGAAATTAAAATATATGTGAAGGCACAGATATATGCAGTTCCATGTCCTTTGGTATTTTGTAATTGAACTTGTATATTTTTGCAGCTAAACTTTCATACCCAACAACTTGTTGTTAAGTCAATCTGGTCTAGATATGCTGTTTCAAATATGTGCTAGGTGCTTGTTATATTGATGAACAGCAAAAGTGTGACTGTTCCTACTAAAAAATGTGTAAATTGTTAGGGGTATCTGGGAGCTAGCCATTACATAACAAACTGTACATCTTGTGGTTTGTGATCTTGCTTTCTTCTTTGATATCAGTACTCAAATACATAAACATATTTTTATTACCTTGGCAATTTAGTATGCTGAAATTCTTACAGCCACCATACTGAATTCAGTTGTTTCTGCTTATGTGGCTTTTCACGTATCTTGGTGTAAAGAGATATTGGCACAGATCTCTGATCTTTTAGAATTTTTACTCTCAGAGGTAATCTCTTTTAGTTTGAAATAAGATCTGCAAAATACAGCTTCAGGTCACCTGATTTCTATCACATGTCACAGTCAGTTTGTTTACTGTTCATTGCGTGGGTCCCATCTGAAGATGAACTCCTGTTGACAAGTTTTAAATTAGAATTAAAGTATTGCTTTCTCCATAAATCTATTCTGAGTTGTTACTGAAGTGAGAGCTTGAAGATCTGTTGCTTTCAGTTTGATTGATTTATGACAGTACTGGTTGCCATGCAACAATTCATTTGTGTTCCATGATAAGATAGGGCAGTGTTCTCTTTTGTATATAGTTCTGTGAAAGATGAGTTTCAATTGCTGCTGGGGAGGAAGCGTTTGCTAATGCTGCAGCACATAGCAGTGTGGAGGTACATATGTGATTTAATTTGTAACGATGCCATGAGCATGTCAGTACCGAACACTGACAGACACGTGTATTTATGGTTCAGGTTTTTCAAAATGGTATTTACTGTTGCTCCTTGAGCATCTCACTGGCCTGTGTTGTGGTGGTTTGGTTTTTTTCCTGTTTAATTTCATGAAGTGCTAATATTGAGCCTTACTGTGACAGTTTCTTACTAGATCATTTATTCCTCCCCTTTCTCCTTCTCCCTCAAATCCCCAGGCAGTGTGTTGTGCTAGGAAGCAATTGCATAGCATAAGGTAATGACTCTCCAGGACTCTGTTTTGTCATGCAGCTATTTCTTAATGGCTAGATTTGAAGTTCAGTGGAGGTGTAAACTAGTCTTGTGGAGAAAAGAACATGCAGTTCCTAACACATCTTATGGAGGAGTAGCTCCTACGTTTGTTTATTTGTTTTATAGTCTTGAAGAAAAGAGAATTACATTTGCATAATCTTAGCATGTGTTTGCATTAACCGTAGGTGTGGAAGAAAATATTCAAGAAGTAGTTGGGCACATCACAGAAGGTGTCTGCAGGCCTCTGAAGGTGAAGTATTTTGTTTTCCTTAGCATTCTAAATATAAACATTGTTCTGTCGTGTTTTTCCAGAACCCGTGTCCCCATCCTGCAATGTATTTTCATCACCCTTGGTTAAGAGTTAGATTCTCAACTTTGAGAGTCATAAAACCCTTCAAAATTAAAGATTCCGTAGTTCATAGATACCTGGTTTAAATAGTCACATAGTGAGAGATAACCAGGATACTAAATCTTTATCTTGATTTTTTTTTTTTTCCTAAGTTCAGGAGGGCTTATGTACAAAAATTTAGCTTTGGGATAAGTATATAGGAATGGCAATAGTGGGTCAAATGAAAAAATCGATTTAATTTACTACTCTGTTTTTCATAGTGACCATTAGTATACGCATAGGGAATAGTGTAGAGGTTATGCAGTCGTGTCATGATACTTCTGTAGAATAGTGTCCTTGCCTGTTTGTGGAGGTACTAAGGAATTACTGAACCATAGCTACCGTCTTTGTATTTAATAGACCTCAATAGATTTTTCTTGTGTGAGTATGTCAAGTTGATATAAAATGTTGGTATTTAGAACATATCCTGCAGGAGGGAAGTGCACAGTTTAACTGTATGCTATGTGAAAAGCCAGTTCCTTTTGGTTTGGTTTTGTTTAATAACTCCAGCTCTTGCATTGAAAGAAAACAATGAAAAATAGTTTCCTACTTACCATCTTTATGCTACCCTGATTTGCTGTATTTCTGCTGCATCCCTCTACAGTTGTCTTTTTTTCAAGCTACAGCCTTAGTCAGTTTAGGGGACCCATTTGATAGAAATCATTAATAATGATCCACCAAATGATTGACTGTCTTTTTTATTGGATGTGCTTCACATAAGCACAAAATAAAATAATTAAGGTGATGAAGCTGATACCAATAATTGCCTGATGGTGCAGTGTATAAATACAAGTGTTTTTAAAGTAAAATCTACTGTACTCGATACTATTATAATAAATTTCTCTTAGGCTGCTCTAGCTATAACAACTGTGTCCTGTTGCCAAATACTTGGTCTCAAATGTTAACAGGTAGGTTCTGAACACTGTACGTAAGTTCCTGATAAGAAAGAGATAAGGTCTGAAGAGAGGTAAAAATCGAGGAAGTGCCATTTAGAATGTCGCAGAATCACAGAAGGGTTGAGGTTTGCAGGAACCTCTGGAGCTCATCTGGTCTAAACTCCCTGCTCAGGCTGGGCCACCTAGAGCCAGTTGCCCAGGACTGTGTCCAGATGGCTTTTGAATACCTCCAAGGATGGAGACTCCACAGCCCCTCTGGGCAACTTAGGCCAGTGCTTGGTCACCCTCACAGTGGAAAGGTGTTTCCTGATGTTCAGATAGAACCTCCTGTGTTTCTGCTTGTGCCTGTTGCCATATAATTACTATCATTCTTCACAGACTTTAGTTTTTGACCTGTTAAAAAACACCTGTTGTATTAGGCAAACAAACTAATATCACAGGGTTGATTTATTTTTTTTGAAGGTATCTTCCAAGTTTTCTGTGTTCTTCTTGCATGCTTTAGTTCTGTTAATACTGAATGCTGGTGTTTGAGTTCGGTGTTTCTGTGCATTCCAACAAAGTAATTGGGGATAGAATCAAACCTTTGTGTAAGTCAGAGGGAGTTTTGGTCTTGATTTGAGTACTTGATTTGTACAGTTTGGTACAAAATACCTTCCAATTTGATTGCCAAACTCTTTACGCTTGTGTGTTTCTGCTACCTGTAGAAATATCCCCCGAAATATTGTAGGTAGTTAGTTACTGTGCTAATAAAAATGAAAAAACCTAAAAGAACAATTAAAGACTTCCCATTGTATTCTGTATTTTAATGGAATGCAACTTATGTTAATTCACTGCCAGTCTAGACTTCCCAAAGTAAAATACGTAGTAGTTACTGTTTTCCCTGGGGAAATCTTTCCTAGCAATAAACCAGAAAAGAACGCTAAAACCCCCAAGCAGAAAAGCCTTCATACAATGCAGTTAGATAATTGCAAGCCATCGCATTGAGAGGAACAACAAAACCATGCTTCGTTTGGAGGAGTCGTTTCTACATTGTGCTTTCTGAAGATTGTCCACAATAAGAAAAATAACTGCATTAATTTCAGGGAAAACACTCTTTGTTGTAGTTGTGTTGCACCACAGTATACTGCTTTTCTAGTGGATTTCTGCTGATGTTTGCAAACCTGTCACTTTGATTTGAGTTGATGCTGAAGTATAAAATAGCCTGATAAAAGCCTAGTAATAGAATTTCCACGAGCACTTTTAAGTACTTACAGAATTATGTAGAATTTTCTTACTGGTTTATGCCTTTCCATGTGAGTGTATGGTATGATACCTTTTCCTTACTTTTGAAGCAGGGTTATGCTTAGATGCAGTATGAATTGTCCACGTTTCTTACTGATAGTTGGTTTGAGTTTTAGGCATCCAAGTGAATCTTGAGCACTCACTAGTGGTAGATTTTACCACAGGTATCTGATTTCAGATGGAAGTAGGAGGACCCTAAAAAACACTTAAATTAAGGTCCTTGTCTTTTCCATAGCATGTAAGATGACATCAAAACTGACAAAATATTTTTGATGCCTTCTGTAGACTTCAGATAGTCTTTTATTGTCCACTGAATACAGGACGCAAAGGATTAAGCAACAGTAAGATGTAAGTCCAGGACTTCCTGAGCAGGTTAGGTTGAGTCACTTGCAAATGTTGGTTCTCCTGTGCAGTGAAGGCTTCGGTCTGGGAAGCAGCAATGCTGCTTTTCCTGCTTTGGTTTTTGAATTATCTTTTTTTTTCCTAACCCTAAAATATTTAGTGTTTGTTTATCTCCTTCTGCCTGTTCTGTCTTTTTCTTAATTCTCTTCTTTTAGTTATTACCTTTTTTTGTCAATATTTTGATTTTCCGCTTTTTCACCTGCCTTACTCTCTTTTGCTGTACACTTGGACTATACTCAGTATCTGTGCCCAAATGACCTTTTATGCAACATTGGAGGCAGGTATTTGTGTGTATATATACCTTTGTATGTACATATACATCGAAGAGCAAAGTTCAGCGGAGTGTTGAAATTAACTGGGTGCATTGAGCACCGTGAATGAGAGTCAAAAACTGTACTTTGTTTTTGGTCTCTGACTTAGGTGCAAAGGGAGAGGATTGAGGAAGGACAATCTTAGTTAACTCCCTGCAGCTGGCTCTGAGGAGACGGCGCTGCTGCACATCATGTTCCATGGAACAGCAGACGAATAACTTGGGCGAGCGGGAGGCGGCTGGTGGTTTGTGTGTTGCCCTTTCGCACACAGGCACGTGGGACAACAGCGCAGTGATAAGTCACTGTCTGTCGCTGCTTCAGAAGTGCCCAAAGATTGACCCTTGGGCAGCCTTTTATGAGTGGATTGAGACTGTGTGTGCCGTGGAGACAAGGCATCAACTGTTCGACTGTAAAGACAGTCAGCACTGTTTTGGTTTGTGTAGCCAGTATCTCCTGGTTGAGATGAACAGCCAACATAGCTGGTCATTAGTTATAAATATATGTAATTAAATACCGATAGGAGGTATATCATCTCTCCTTTAAGTGAAGGAGGGATTAATCCAGGTGAAATTTTGTCTTTTGGGTAAAATACCTGATACTTTGCATATTTGGAATTGTTGCATGGTGCTAATGATCAGCTGTTGTAGTTTAGGGATCTTGTAGCTTTGCAGCTGTTCTTGCTGTTCAGTGCTGGGGAGGATTTCAGTGTCTGCTGGTATTAATCCATCAAATGAGCTCATTATTTTGAAATTTTCAATAACAAGTTGCAACAAAAATCTATAGGGAAACGGATTATTTTTTATTTATTTTTTTAAAGAACACATACACCTGCTTGTTTTCTACCCATAGGCTTGGCAACCAAGAAGCACTTTGGTTCAACCAGAATGTTACAGTTAACTGGACATTGTCTTTTTAAATTTATTTCTGGTTAAATTTGGTTTTCAAAAATCTGACATACTGCATATAAAATCATAGAGGTTGGCCTTATAATTTTATGACCTAAAGGATGCTTGTGTTTCTTTATTCTGCAGGTTAGAATTGAGCAGGTGATTGTTGCCGAACCAGGAGCAGTTTTACTGTACAAGATTTCGAATCTTCTCAAGTTCTACCACCATACAATCAGGTATGCAAAATTACAAAGTACGTTAAAGATGTCTTTTAAAAAAAAAATAAAAATAATTGTATATATAAAGATTAATATAGTAAAAAGAGTGGTTTTGTGGCTTATTTTTTCCTCCGTACTATGGAATCAAGGAGCAATGTGCATGATATCAAGCAGATGCCATTTATCTGTTGTCATTGCTCAATTCATATCAAATCTGCTTTGGAATATAGCATCAATTTGTCACGGGAACTGTTTCTTTATTGTTGTGTGTAGATACAAATAGTTTACAAAAAAAACTACACAGAACATTTAAGATGACAAAGTCAAGTCTCCTTTGAGAAAATGTTAGAATTAAGTAATCTCTAGAACTTCAATTTTTCTTTTCTTCCTAAGACATTTAGATACCGTTTAGCTACCATTTAGATACCATTTTTTCTAATTATGCACTTGCATTTTTCTACTGGGAGAATGCTTGCTTCATTCCGTATCTCACTGCTGAAGGTGCAGCCATCACCTTCCAACCTTCTGGGTGCCACCACGAACACAGAAACTGGAGAAAAGCCACAACTGCTGGTTTTATACATTGTGGCATTTGCAGTAGTTCATGTTGATTAGAAACAGCAATAGCAGAAAAATCTTCCTCCACAGCCCTGGACTGAACTGTTGAGAATTTGCATTACTAACGTTACTACTTGAGCTTCTTTTCTGTCTGAAAAACATTTAGATCTTGGGCAGACTGGGAGAAGTGGTTCTTGGGCACCTCCCACTGTATTTAAAATCCTCAATTGTGGTGGCATTGCAGGCCTATGGTAGAACACATGTAAGACCTATTCCTAATTTTATTGTCCAAAAAACCTGAAAGATTTTTGCTGCCATTTCTCTGTCTCCAAAGTTCCTGTTTCCCAGTAGTTATAAGGCTTGGTGCAATTTAAAATGCGATGTTAAAATAGCAGGTCTTAGGCTATTACCTGCTGCTCTCTGTCTCGTTAATGATACATTGTTTAAAGACCACTGAAGTACCTTCTGCCCGCTGAATAATTTCCACTGCATAGAGGAAGCACACCTGACTAATGAAGGGAAAATGCAGTTTGACAAATGATCTATTCAATACAACAAGATTATAATCTGAAAATCAAGCTACAAGTCCTGTTATGATGCAAAAAAATGAATTTTTACTACCATTTTTGTAGTTTAAAAATCCTTTTACTTTAGACAGAAGGTATATCTGTGAGAGAATGTAGTGCCATTTAAGGTTTACGTGGTTCATGCTAAGGGTATTAGCTTGACACTTGAATGGCAATGCATGAATTCTTGTATTTTTTGAGGTGTTTAGCATCACAATAAAGAAAGAAGAGAGATGATACTATCCCTAAAGGACAGTATAGATAGAATACATATCAGCCCTTCCTGTTTATGTAATCCATGTTCTAGAACAGAAGTAGATTTACAGAATAACAAAACAAAAATGCAGTAAATTGTAGAACTCTACTAAAAAGTTTGTGCAAAGCTTTAGATAGCCTGTACTTAATATCTGCTTAATGACATAGTTGATAAGGCTGGTTCTCACAGTCATCTTATGAGTGTGTATCTCCACTAATATGGAGAACTGTTCCCTGCAATTATTTGTTGTAGATTTTCATCTTTGGAAATAATTGTATTTGAAATGCTGTCTAAAGTATCTGACCCTGTCATGTGTTGTCCCCTGCCCCCCCCTTCAGATTATTTAATTAATCTTAATTTTGTTTTCAGTGGTATTGTAGGAAACAGTGCAGCCACACTGTTGACAACAATTGAAGAAATGCATTTGTTGAGCAAGAAAATATTCTTTAATAGCCTGAGTCTTCATGCAAGTAAACTCATGGACAAGGTTTGTTTCAAAATCATATAGCTTGCATATTTCCAAACACACTTTTATTTCCCTTTTGTCTAGTATGAATAGCTGTTTTATATGTCAACTTTTCCTAAAACTGAAGTTTTGTAGTTTCTATATTTTAGGATCATAGAATAGTTTGGGTTGGAAGGGACCTTTAAAGGTCATCTGGTCCAACCCCCATTTTAGCTATGGAACTATATTAAAAACTTCCTGTTTATGTTTTAATTCTTTTAATAGTTTTATTTTATTGAAAATATGACTAAAATACTGTTGTTAGCAGTATTTGTTTAAAAAGCAGTTTATATATTTTTAAAATCTATGAGAAGCAACAAAATTAGGAAATTTCCCTAAGTGCAATAGAGCAAAGCTAACTGCTTGAGCTAGATAATTTGTATTAATGCATCATCAGATCAATAGTTAATTACTCATGTGCATAATTCCTTTCTTGAAGTTATGAAGTATATCCCAAGATCATAAGCTAAATAAAAACAAAACTTGCGCTTTTCTGTCTTCTATAAAAATAATTTTGCCACATGAACATTGCTGCCATTAAAAGCAGAATATACATTTGTTATACCAAACAACTGTACCTAAGCCAGCATCACTTTCCTGGTATCTTTTCCTCTCCTGCTGATAGTTTTGAATTTCGTTTCAGTGAACTTCCCATTGTTCAGTAACAACTAAAGTTCTTTTCTAATTTCTCCCTGCTGTATGTGTATCATGTTGCTGTTGGTGGATCCGCCCATTAAATCTCACCTTTCTAGAAGCTAAGCAAAGTCAAAGAAAAGTGTTAGGCTAAACACCCCTACACATCTGATCTTCATCTAGCATCCCTGTCTGAGATGTGATCAGTTGACTAGGCCCTAAAACCAAGAAGAGATGCTTTTTTTTATCCCTAGTTATTGCACAACTCCAGAGTTCAACAAAGCTCTTATATTACTGTTTTTTACAGTTAAAAAAAAAAAAGAAGTTTGAAAGTGGAAAACCACCCGTGAAGTTCTATAAATGTATTTCTAAATTATTTGTACAAGAAAAATGCAAAAAATACATAGATTTACAGCAACTATTCTTTGTGCAAAGCTTTGTAGTTTGCTGACCTTTCAGTGGGATTTTCTGAGTCTGGTCAATGTTGTTCTGTGGTCTCAAAGTCGTTTTCTCATTCTGCACAGCTTGTGTCTGGTCCCAATTTCCTGCCTTTCTGCAAGGGCAGACTTTCTCAAAGGAACAGTTGTTCCTCCTCTTCTTCTCTCTTCAGTGTATCCCAGTGACTCCTTTCAGTGGTTTCATCTATTCATCGGGTTATTCCTTAGTTGCTACCACCCACAGTCCATACTACTAAAGTCCACTTAGTGTATTGGTTGTTGTCATGCAGTATTTCCGTTTGAATGTGGTGTCATCAGAATAACAGTTCATCTGCTACTAATGCTTCTTCAAGTGTCAGTTAAAGCTTGAGTTCATAAAACATGGAATGGACAAGGACAGTATGAATTTACCAGAAAAAAAAAAAAAAAAAGCTCACCGCTTGCTATGGGCATACACTATCTGTGTGTGAATTTCACAAAAACTTTTATTTCCTAATACGTAAGCTAAAATAAAATATCTGTGTACTTGTTCCTTTTATGAAGAGAAATCAGTGATGGGTCTTAGCAAAAATATGTGGCTGCTCTTTACTTACAAAGAGTGTGCAAACAAACTCGTGCTTAAGGAAATAAATTTTCTTGGCTTGAAACTGTAAGACAGCTCTGTATTCAGCTCTGTTGTATTTATCCTTCTGGGTCTTACATCTGTACTCAAACAGGATCCAGCATAATTTTTCTATTCAGGTAACTCACAATCTTTGTACTTTTGTTTTGGTTGGTATGCTGTTTTCAGTTTGGAGGCACGTAGAATTCAGAAGAAGGAGTGATAAAGGAATTGGTGATCCCCTGGTTCATAGTGTGTGTTATTTGTATTGTCACTATGGGAAGGCTGTGTAATCCTCTTTGCCCTCTTAGTTCCACTTCCCTCTGCCCCCAGCCTGGATATAACTGGCTCTAGATGCTGCCATTGTTTTATAAAGGAGTTGAATTTGGTTTTACAGTCGTTAAATGAATCCAGTGATTGCACTGCCACCTTCAGTGGTGTTTTATTGCAAATAACGAATGGCATACCGAGCCTACCATGTAATGTAAAAAGATCATGATATTGCTCTTTCTCATAAACACATTTTACAAATTAAATCTGAAACATTGACAATTTTACATTGCATATGTGCCCTATGGAGATCTTTCCTGAGGATATAATTGAGGTCAGAAGCTTAAAGAGACTCAGAGGAGGATAGATATATGAGTAACAAAGGCATCCACAATTATTTATTAATCTCTGTGCTTCGGAAGTTAACAATGAGGTAACTCTATGGCTGAGAAGGAATCTTACTGTACTGATGCGGAGTTCTTGTAACTGAGAGTTTTAGACAGCCCTTTGAAGCAGCTTTTGTTATTGCCCTTTTATGAGTGGACTACTGAATTGATAGAATGATGTCTTATCTCCTCATGACTGAAATTAGTTTTACTTCACAAAAAATACAAAATTAATAGGCTGAATTACACTCAGAGAAACATTAGTTTCCATGAGATAAAGACCCTATTTTATCATAAATTTAATTCTCCAGTTACTTAGTTTATCCTGTGTTAATATACAGATAACCAGCTTTTATGCCTTTTCATATGTTTCTATTAATTTAGTAGTGAATGTCACAATGCTTCTGCATTTTGAGGAATCTCAAGGTTGCTTTTTACCAT
This sequence comes from Dromas ardeola, assembly GCA_013398915.1. Taxonomy (NCBI): domain Eukaryota; kingdom Metazoa; phylum Chordata; class Aves; order Charadriiformes; family Dromadidae; genus Dromas; species Dromas ardeola. The sequence continues at coordinate 348,611 of VYZM01005627.1, read as the reverse complement.
CCTTTTTATTAATGCGGGTCTAGACCAAAATTGTGTATATGTATTAGTAGGATTCTCTTCACATCCCAGCCTTTTTACCAGCTTTTTGCTAACTGTATATGCTTCCAGATTTTTTTTTTTATTTATTTTCAGAGAAGATTAAAGCACTGGAAAACAGATCCTTTGTGCTTATATATGTGATTGCAAAGCCTTTGTTGCTGGTCCTGTTATGCACAAAGAGGATACTCACTTGTAAAATTAGTAAATTACTTTCGCCTTGGACAGTCTGGAAATCATGGTTCCTTATTTCCGCTTGTATTTTGCATCTTAAGACATTGATAAGCCTGTTTCAAAGAATATCAGCTGTTCACTACTTTGGTTAACATAGGATTCTTAAAGCAATTTAATTAACTTTGGAAATAGATTAAAATACAAAGTAAGAAATGTTTTTATTTCTGTAAACCTAAGTGCCTTTTTTGTTGATATCATTGGAAAGTGGTGAATATAGCCTGTGTGAGTTACACCATTTTAGTGATAGTATTCCCTCAGTATCATCAGTTGTTGCTGATAATCTGAAAATCGTAAGCAAGAAATTGTGAATGGAAATCAGTTCTACAATTTTTATTTAATTTAAAGACAATTTAAGTGTTTTCCTAATTGCTGTTTGTAGCTACAAAATTCCAGAAGACGTAGTCATAATTACCAGTGAATTTGTAACTTGACGGGAGTCTCTTTAGCCCTGTGCAAATTCTTTTGTGCTGTAGTGTGGGGAGAGCTGGTGTGTTACTGTGTCTTGCTGTGGTATGCCTTTTTTAATATCTACAGTCATATCTAGTAGTTGGTAGACCAGAGTAATACTTAGGCAAATCTTTCTCTTAAGTGTAGCTAGTTGGGAACTTTTTTTTTTTTTTTTGATAAAGTAGGTTTCATTAAATATGCTAACTCCTCAAGTTCCCTTCGTTTGGATGTAGATGAATGGCAGGATGGTAATTTGACTCTGATGTCCTCATCACCACAGACAATTTAATTCCCTAGGTTATTGATTATGCTGAGTTGAGCATTGCCTTCAAACTGCCTGGGATTTAATTTCTGAAGCACAGTGGGAAACTGAGACTTCAGGCTGGTTTTTTGTAGGACAAGAAAATAGCTTCCATTTCTATTTTTGAGAAGGGTCCCATATTACATAAGGAATGTGACAAGCATGGAGCTGTATGGAAACTTAAAGGCAGTCTTAGATCAGGATTCTCCCTCTTGGTTGTCAAGCCATCATTGTAAATGATACAGGGAAATCCCTGGTTACTTCAGAGTACTACCTAGCTTGCTCAGAAGCTCTTCCCTATGAACTTTTTTTTTTTCATTACATCAGAAAATCTCAAGTGTCCTGGTTGTAATCTGAAAATAAGATAGTCAGACTCTTCAGTTGGAGAAACCCTTTCTATGGTGTTCTCATTCAGACTTCTCAGGTAGCTCTTTACCATCTGAAATCTATGGAACAGAGATATTCAGCGTACTGCCTGAAAGGAAGTCCATTGTTATCAAAGAAAGGCAATACACAAGGGAGTCCCTTTGGCTCCAGTACTCCTTGAAACCTGACATGAAGCTTGGTAACAGTCATTGCAAAGCCACTTCGTTTTCAGGATTTAAAACACCATTCACAGCTTTGAGATTCTTAGGTCATCTTAGAGCTCAATGCTGACATGGTATAGAAGCTGTGCATCACCACCCTTCTGCTGCGTGTAACTGAAGGTTCAGTGCATCAGCTTTTACTGAAAACGCTGTCGTTCCTTTGCATTGTTGGCTCTTGCCCTTCAGAGGCAGTGTTAGGCAGTCCTGCCAGTGCTTTCTTGCTCTGGTAACAATTGGTTTGTTCTGGTCACGTTCTGGTTACATTCTGGTTTAACCAGAATGGTTTTTTGACAATGTTAGTGTCCCTGTGCTGAAAAACCGTGTTTGTATTGTTTCTTTTTGTCTTTTTTGGACCCAGCCATGGGTCTACCAGCCATGCTAGTAAAGCAGATCAGAATTATAGGTTCAATCCTTATGTATCCTTTTATATGTTTCCTTTTACCCTGCATAATAAATCAAATGCTTAGAGATTTGGGATTCTACTTGTGTTACTCACTGTCTGGATGTGACTAAGAACAGCCTGGTACAGATTACCATTTTACAGATGATGATAAATCCAGGATAAAATACTAAATGAAAGTAATTATCAGAACAACAGAAACTGTTCCAATGGAACTGGAAGCAAAATTCAAAGCACCTAATGCACTGGAGTGGATGGATTGCTCTTTCAGTTCTCTTGTATTGAGGGAGTTGTCATTTAAAATCATGAGTCCACTGGTGAGATATTTTAACAAGCCTGTTAGACTAACCTATGCCAGCATGTTTTATTGGACCAGCTAATACGTTTAGAGAGTGGGAATTTTCAAGAACACCTGTCCTTACTCAGGCTTCAGTAGTACTCCGGAACAATTAATAAAGGAAAGAATAATTGCAAACATTGAATTAAATGGAATGAGAATTATCATAAGGGTACTAAAGAGAAATTATACCAAACTAACCTGTCATCTGCTGTCTGAGCTGTTAGAAGACTATTAGTAGAGTACCCCAAATCAGGTTTTGGGATTTTTATTCCTTAATGCTGTTGTTTTTAGAGTAGAAGTATGCAAATTAAATGCTGTGATTGCATTATCTGTCAGTGGGAGAGGTATTAAAAAATTGCATAGGAATAACTGTAAACTTCTCCCTCATAATTTGATTCCTGTCAGAATGAAACCTATTAGGTTTCTGGTAAACCAGATATGGGGCAGATTAAATCAGAGTGGTTGCTGTTGTGATCTGAATGCTGTTGTGGTTTTGAATGGATCCAGGTGAACAAAGCAAAGCTAGCAAGATTTTTTCTGTTCTCTTTTCTTCCAAGACCCACTTAATAGCTGAAAAGCACACCATTAGGCATTCTACTTTGTGATCTCTGTAGGATCCTAACAGGGCTCAGAAGAGCTTAGGGCACCTTCTCTGAGGCTCCTCTGGTAGACATGCACTCGAGTTCCTTAGACTGCTGCGGTTTAACTATGGTGAATATTGTCTCAATTTGTAGAATGAACTTCTGTAGTTGATACTAATCAGTTTTAACTGACAGGATGAAACATCCAGATACCTTTTTACGAGGTTCCATGTCTGTAGTGCTTTGCTTCCAGCCCATGCCAGTAAGGTTTTTAAAAGACTGTATTAAAAGCTGATTAGGCCCTTAAAGCCTAAAACCTTTTGTTTGTCACTCTAAGCCATGCTTTCTCTGAGGAGTTCTGTGTTTAAAATTACCTTCTTGTTTTGTTTAATACTAGTATCACAGTGGATGTGTTCAGCAGGAAGCTCTAGAGGTCATCTAGTCCAACCATCTTGCTCAAAGAGTGTTAGCTAGAGCAGGTTGCCCAGGACTGATTTCAGTGAGTTTTGAATGTCTCCAAAGATGGAGATTCCACAACCTCACTGTGCAACCATCTCCAGTGTTGACCAACCTCACAGTAAAAAATTGTTTTCCCATCTTTCAGTCTGTGCCCATTGCCTCTTGGCCTGTTACGGGACACCACTGAGAAGAGTCTCCCTGTTCTTTATCCCTCTCGTTAAGGTATTTACACACATTGATAACATCCCCCCGAGCCTTCTCTTCTCCAGGCTGAACACAGCCTCTGCTTGTGTAGGAGGTACTCCGGTCCCTTCATGAACTTTGTGGCCCTTTGCTTGACTCGCTCCAGTATGTCCACGTCTTTCTGTACTGTTAACTTCCTAATGTTCAAGTTGGATAGTATATAAATAGTTTTGATTGCTTGCCTACGCAGTATTTTCAGGTGCACATATGAGCTTCTAGCAAAGCTGCTGTCCTTAATATCTGCTCCAGTACTTGATAAAATTAACTGTATTTAATAGGAACAAAAATGGCACATATTTTTTTTCCATTTAACCTTCTTTGTAAATGAGAAAAGGAAACAATTAACATACATGCACTCTCTTTTGATTGTTGATACTCTCTTTTCTTTTTCCTGTATTTTCCTTTGCTGTTTGTTAAATCCTTCAAGGCATCCATTGAGCTACTTGCTCTCATAGAGAAACCTGCTCTGAAGGAAGATTACTGGCTTAGTAATTGTTTCCCCACTGATTGATATGCAGAACTTTAAATGAAGATACAACCTTTTACACTAAGCCTTATGTACAAGTTTTAGTGTCCACTGTAATTTGAGGAGAATTTGTTTCCGTTTTAATTCTGGAAAAAAAACCAACCCAAACCCAGCAATCTACATTACTGTCCAAAAAGTTAGAATTGTCAAAATGAATATAGCACTGGTTTAATTTTCCTTCCACTTACCAATAATTCTGCCTCTGTTGCAGTAGTCAGGAATTTTATGCTAACCCCAATAGAATCTAACGATACAAATCTTTTTTCCTTGCCATGTTTTCTTCTTCCGTAAAGTTGTTCCTTGCTCCCATCTAGAAGACGGTGTACTTTTAAAGAACAGATTAAATGAAAGATGAAACTAATTTAGAAGCTTCTGACCATCAGCTACTTCCAGAGACAAAAATTCTGTGCGAAGAAGCCTGAAATTGTCATGGCCATGATCTATGTGTGTGTTGGAAGTGAAAACCCCATCAAACTCTAGTCTCAAATTAATGCCAAAATACCCCTGAACACGGTCCAGTTCGGGTCTGAGAACAGTGTGTTCAGGGCACAATCAATACCCCTAATAACAACAAGAATAAACAAGAAGAAAGGCATTCAGTGCTGTAAATTTCAGTAAACTTTACTACTAATCAGCACTGAATAAGTGCCTTTTTCTGAATTACTGTTACTTCATTGCTAGAATATTCGTTTTATGCTTTCAAGACTGCTTAGGCTGAATAACAACTGTTCTCTGAACCTATTAGATTTAGTTTTTCATTAGTTCCTCGAATTCAGTATACTGTCTCTTGGAAAGTGAGAATAGAGGAACACTTTGTACTCAGAAGGATGCAAAAAAGTTTTTGTTTGATCTGTCTTGGTAACAGTGTGGGGACATGTATGGTATCTCAGATGTTTCAAAACACACACAGTGTGAAATGTAGGCCTGGCTACAAAGAGAGTTGTTTCTTCTTTCTCTGGTGGCATGTTCATTGGTCTGGAGAAAAGACGACTGAGGGGGGATCTTATCAGTGCTTATAAATACTTAAAGGGCAGGTGTCAGGAAGATGAGGCCAGTCTTTTTTCAGTGGTGCCCGGTGACAGGACAAGAGGTCTGCAGGCACAAACTTGAACACAGGAAGTTCCATCTAAACATGAGGAGGAACTTCTTTACTTTGAGGGTGGCAGAGCCCTGGAACAGGCTGCCCAGAGAGGTGGTGGAGTCTCCATCTCTGGAGACATTCAAAACCCACCTGGACGCGTTCCTGTGCAACCTGCTCTAAGGTGACCCTGCTCTGGCAGGGGGGTTGGACTAAACGATCTCCAGAGGTCCCTTCCAACCCCTGCCATTCGGTGATTAGGTACAGATTAATTTCCAGAAGGCTCTGAAATGCTCCACTCTGAAAATGTCTGTTACGCTCTCCTCCTTTGTTTCTCCAGTCATCAGCGTATGCCCCTTTGATATTTTTTTTTTCTTCCTTGGAGAATCAGACTTGTATGTTATTATGCTATTAATCAGTAATTCTCACTTGGGGAGGTCTGGAGCATGTTGCCTGTGGCTTGGGGCCCCATCCGAAGCTGCCGCCTTTTCTTGTTGAGCTGGAGTCTTAAGAGCATTGCAGAAGTGCACAGTGCCTTGCTCTTCTGGCCCCAAACACCAGTCCCAGCCAAATTTAGGTCTCCCTACATCCTTCTGGAAGGAGATTATGCCTTGAAGAATTAGCTTAATCTGTATTGCTGGGGGTCTCCTTACTCCCATGTGATCCAGACGGATTTGTGTTTGTTCTTGGGTAGGTAGGAGGCAGAGGAAGGAGGGGAGAGGATTGTTGGCAGAAGGAAGTGAGGCCAGCAGCCTGGGTTTATAGTAAGGGTCTGGAGACAGCAGGAAGCCAGTTTGAGGCAACACTGAAGACAAGAAGATGCAACTACGTTTGGAGTAGAGCCTGAGCAATGTGGGTTGGGAGAGATGTGCTAGGTTTTATCTTATATAAACATTTTATGACATGTTTAATGGGTATTTGCCTGTTACAAAGAAGGGCTAAAGTATGTGAGCCTGTGTTAAAAATAGCATAGAATTTCAGTCCATTTCAGTGCTCCGACTTGTCATAATTTGACTCAGAAAGTGGGTTGTTTTTTTTTCTCTTAAGATTTACAAACTTATTCTTTCTGGTTTTTAAACATCTGTGATTCCTACTTATCATCTTTGAGGTAGGCTTGCATTCCAGTTCTTGCAGCATCATTGCAGTTTATGTAGGTGTATTTGAGTTAGCTTGTGCACAGTTCATTTGTGTGCTGGTAATTTAAGGTACAAACTTGCTAGGGATTACGACTGTTGCATCCGTGACTGCAGCTCTCGTACTCAGCGTGACAGGGGCTGTGCAGCCTTGTCAAGAAGATGACCTCATTCAACTGATGCAAGATAGCCCTAATATCCTAGAGCTCTGCCTGCACTGGATTCTGGAGGGTTTACAGCAGGTCCTGCTCAAAGTGAACTCAGTAGTGCCAACAATGTGACTTTTCTTTGGCACCTAAGCTAGCAAATGTATTTTATTTTTTTTTTTTTTACAACCGGTAGTGTTTGTGTTTCTCTAGATTACAAAATAGGCATAGTCTGAATAAAAGGAGAAATTCAGTTTTGCTTATCACTGAATAGGATGGTTATGCTGAAAGTTGCAGGCATTTATTGTCTGAAACATGCTAGTTTTGTCCAGTGTCAAAGTTCTTCTCTGAATGGCTACATGTGATTTTATTATTAGCTGGTTGCATTTGTGCTAACAGATTGGCTGCTGTATGCTGTAAATGAAATAAAAATTAAAAAAAAAAAAAAAAAAAAAAACAAAACACAAACAGATAATCTTGTTCTTCAGGTTGAACTCCCACCTCCTGATCTTGGCCCAAGCTCTGCACTAAATCAGACCCTTAACTTGCTACGGGAGGTTCTGGCGTCTCACGACTCATCTGTTGTTCCACTGGATGCCCGTCAAGCTGACTTTGTGCAGGTATAAGAATGTTTGACTGCTTTTAAGAGGAGGAGAAAAGAAAAAAATATGTGTAAGTTAGTGTCGGTACACAAATGATGGGTGAAACAGTAATCTTTTTTGTCTGGTCCCATTTTAGAGCTTTCTACCAACCCCGAGTTTGTAATGTGAACAAGAGGGTGACTAACAAAGTGGATAATTACAGTACAGTATGGAGTGCTACTCTTAACGCAGCATCTAAATTCTGTTACCCAATTACTACTCCATTAAGTAAATACACCCTCAAGATTGCACAATTACCAATTATCTAATCTGGGTTACTCTTCCTCCTGCTAGGTTAGAATCTGTTCTTCTAAGGTTTTTATACTTTTCCCATCACTATAGTAGCTGATCACCTGCTGACAAATCCAGTAGAAAACTGCTTTCACAGTTGGAAACACTCATTTCTCTTTATTCTGCTTTGGGGAATAAATACATGATAGAGACAGAATGAGCTTAGAAGCCTCGTGTGACATGATTTCCTCCCTCCCCTCCCTTTTTTCTGTGTGTTGTCTATTTTAGGTTCTGTCTTGTGTGTTAGATCCGTTGTTACAGATGTGTACTATGTCTGCTAGTAATTTGGGCACAGCTGATATGGCAACCTTCATGGTAAATTCACTTTACATGATGAAGACTACTTTGGCTCTCTTTGAATTCACTGACAAACGTCTAGAAATGTTACAGTTTCAGGTAAGCTTTAACAGCCCCAAAAGAAAATGAATTTATTACTGATTTTTGCGGACTGTAAGGTGTGATGTGAACATATTTATCTTCTGTAATGTTGACTTTGGGTCAATTCTAAATCATGGAAATGGAATAAAAGGGCTTCTTATCAGAGACCAGCAGTGAATAGCGGTTATCAGAGCTTACGGTACACAGCATCTTTCATTTTAAACAGACAAAAAATGATTAGAAGTTTTGGTTTGGTTTAGTTGCAAATAAACACATATCATATGCGTATGATATATATACATACATACGTATATCAGTATACATTTTCATTATCTTAATTGTTCTAATATTTATCTGCAAACTGTGCGAGAAGCAGCAAATGGAAGTTGAAAGCTCAAACAGTCAAATGGCTGACTGTATTCCATCATTCACTTTTATCGATCATCATCTAGTATACTACAATATCGCATAGCTGAAGTTACTACTTCAGTCCTTCTTTAAACCTTTATTTTCTCATTTATTTGGTTTCACCTAACGTGCCAGGATAGTAGTTCGTATGCAGTACCATTTTGAAACAAAAATGTACTTCATAAGCCATTGACTCAGGAAAACATAGGCACTGCCCATTTACAGTTTTGCTACATGAACAGCTCTGTAGTATATCTCTGGAGAGCTTTTGGAGCTAGGGGGCTTGGAAAAAAGTCACAACTTCTTATTTGAAGATGCCAATAAAGATTGGCTGTGAGCCATTTTTTCACTTTCTGCTCCTAATTAGAATTTCTAGCACCTTTTAGCTCTGAAACAAACAAACCGACAACCCCAGCAAACTGTCTGGGGCATTTCTAATTTCCATTATCAGAGGGTTGGGGTTTTTTTCCCACAGTAAATGTTGCAATTGATTTATTCTTCAAATAAGCAGTAGAACTGAAGGTTATGCATTTAATACCATTTACTTTCTTAAAACCTTTTACAAATACAGGAACAGACTGAAAAAATATCTTTAAGATTATACATAAGTAGGTTATTAAAGTGGAGTTAGAATGGCATATTTAATAAGAGAAACATTTTCCATAGAAAAAAAGAACTCTCTGAGACAGTTAAAATCTCCAAATTGAAATACTAAGATTTCCCTCCTGATTTAAAAAGAAAAGTGCATTTTTCTAAACAATTTTAGGAAGGAAAAAGGTGAACTCTTGAAATATCAGACATGGAAGTCTTACATTTTACTAGTGTGTGATATATTTTAAATTTTTGCTTTTCCTTAGGATTGGAAGAAAAATAAATGAAATGTGAGGTACTTACTGTGAAAATTAAGTAAAAATGTATATATACCCAAATATCTTTCCAAGACTACTCAAACTAAAAAATGATTGCCGCTGCTGTGACTGGATTTATTGATTAGGTTTCTCTGCAAAGTAAAGATTATACTAAGAATGTAAAATACATTTATGACTTTTTTCATATGAAGATAATTAAAATTGATAGCTGTAGTTTCATTGTCTATTGTTTATTCAGTTAACTTTTTTCAAATACACGTTTATAAGTATTGAATTTAAAATCATTACTGATTATGATTTATTTTCAGTTTTATTTTCCTTGTGAAAGACTGTCTCTTTCTCTGTTGTATTATAAAACTGACATGCTGTTGTCAATATTTTCAATAAGAGTTGGATGATTTTTATCACATATTTTCAAAGAACTATAGCAAAATAAAAATGATATAGCAATTTTTAAGATTAGAGCTTTGGTATTCTTAATTTTTGGTGCTGTTGAATTTACAAATACAAAAAAAAGTTAGGTTCTTCTGTTAGACATGAAAGAATTATCTACATTTTTATTGTTGGCTCCTTGTAATGTGCCAGATATAAATGGAGAAAATAATTAGGCTGTATGTATTTGTGGTTTTTCCTTGTTTGTTGATCATTCTCATTATTTGTGGTTTTTCTTCTTACTTGTGTTTCTAGACCTTTTAACCTCAGAGCTTGGTCTATTTGATATTCTCATGCACATTTTATAAATACCTTGTGCTTAAAATTTCAGATTGAAGCTCATTTAGATACACTCATAAATGAACAAGCTTCCTACGTGTTAACAAGAGCTGGTCTAAGTTACATATATAACGCTCTGCAGCAACACAGACCAGAACAGGTGAGCTTATATGTTGTACATGTTGAGGAAGTACCGTGTCCTTGCCAACTAGAATAATTTTGGCACTAATGTTTTTGCATATCAAGCTTCCTTTGAAAGCAAAAGCTTAGTAAGATATGTTGATTTTTCACATGGGACTGGGACTGTTAGACAAACTTGCAACTACATACAGATTTCCCCTGCACTGTATGTTTAGCAAGCCTTGCAGGTTTGGTGTGCAGCAGTCCTGCTCTGCAGTTTATCTGTGTACCATCAGCAGGCTCCATATACCACAGACATCCTGTACATTCTCAGAATAACTGTATAGGTAGTTCAGTATGGCTCAGAAAGTGTCTCAGAGTCAAGCTGTCTCTGTTTTAAAACATAAATACTATGTATACCACTTCCATGACATGGAGAACATATCGGATTTAAAGTGCATGCAGCATTCAGGTTTCTTCCATTGCATGCTGTAACACCAAACACAGAGTGGATACCCTGCATGCATTAAACAATTAGTGCTTTTTTCCGTCTGTGAAAAATTGGCAGATGAGTTTAATAGTAATTGGAAATAGTTTCTTCTTTTGTCCTTATTCATTGCTTTAGCTATTCTAGCACCAAGACAGTGAGATTCTAAAACTGAAAACTTCAGATTTCTTAGAATGAGCTGAAAACTGAGATTCAGAGTTCACACTCTTTTCTTTCTCATGGACCGCAGTTGTTATATGATAGGTGTTAATACAGCCCCGCTTCCCTTCAGCTGTGACTGTGTCCTTTTGTGAAGGTGAAGAACAGTGTTTTCTAGAGAAAGCAGAACTCTCTTGGAGAGCTTTATGTTGTTTCTTCAGCCAATAATTTTGCATAAAGTGCCCAAACTCAACAGATTTTTATGTATAAAGATGAATAAATAAGTGTATAAATAATCTGATTAATAACTCAGCTTGATTTCCTACTCATGAGCCTGTCTCCCGTTCTAAAACCAATTTCAAATCGACTAGGGCAGGTTGTTTAATGGAATGTAGCAATTTTCATTTGTATCTGTCCAACTGCCTGGCTGCAGAGGTGGCATTGTCACAGGATTTGCGTGGAGGTTAAGCGTTGTAATGCCATACCAGCACAGAAGACTTACTGGGAAGCAGGCTTGAAGTCTGCATTGTGCCAGAACAGATGAATAGAGGGAAGTTGTCCTCTGTAGTTCTGGAACACCAAGGGGATGTGGCCAGTTTGCAGTTCAGTTTTTATCCTAGGCCTTGTGAAAGGCGTTTTTTGGGGTTTATCATTTAATGGTGAAGAAGGAAGAAAAGGACTTGAAAGGATGTATTAAGAACTCAGTATTATTATGGTGATTCAGTTTTAAAACATTTAAGATCCTGTAGGAGGACCAAATAACAATTTAGTATTGAACTGATTGTAGAATTTATTATTTATCTTTTTCTGAATGCTAATATGACCTTTTTGTCCCCGTTCCCCCCCCCC
>VYZM01005627.1:283192-337165 GCA_013398915.1 Dromas ardeola | reverse complement strand
TTTCAAATTTGCCAAGTATGGACTCCGTGTCTCTGAAGGTTGCAATGGTAAACATTTTACAGTTTCATGTTATGGTGGTGATGCTGTGACATGGGAAAGAATGCTGTTAATTATGTGATGTAGTAGATATTCATCTAACCAGTCATACTCTTTAAGAACAGCTAAATTACGTGTCTGGGAATACTTTCTTCATTTGTAGTAATTTGACCACTTGAAGTAATAAATACATAAATTATTTATGAAGGGTAGTAATAGAATATTAGTTTCTAAGTCTTGAGAAACAGAACTTTCCTTATAAGAATGCTGTCCCGTGAGTCATCTTAAATTGCTAAAAGCAAATACTTAGCTCTAATTAGTTTTAATCACCAAAGTTTCTTTTTTGCCTGTATGCTTTGAAATATAGGTTCTGCTATCATTTATAATTTTAGTCCTAAGGCTTTGATTTTATGCAAATAGTTCAGCTAAACTCAGAAGTTAGGTGCTGGGCATATGTCACAGTTACATTTTTTTAAGTTGAAAGCTACAATATATTTTAAAACAAATTATCAGCTGATATTTTTTCTTAAGAGTGTGTGAAGGCTATTTTGCATGGAGATAGCAGTATTACAGTTCAGTAGGCAATAATAGATGATCTGTCACTCTTCTTGCTTAGTCAAGTTTTGCTTTATTCTGAAAGTTTAACTGTAAATAAGGCCCACTCATCCAGCAGTACATGTATAGCCCATGAAAAAAAGGTCTTTTTAAAAGATTTTTTTTTTTTTAAAAAAGGTTGTTGGGTTTTTTTAAGCTGTATGTTAAATCCCTCCTAATTATGTCAGTGTAGTCTGCTTTCCTCTGTTCAAGTTTTAATCCCGTGATTCCCAAGCTGTTTGGATGAACAGAGCTCTGGCACCGAGCACTCAGTGGTTTCTTATGCGTTCTTATAAATATTTATTAATTTTGCATTTAAAATATTTTCTCTTTATCATAGTATTGTAGACCAATGAGGAATTTAAAGACTGCAGCTTGGGGACCATATCTTTAAAATATATATATGTAACTCTGTTATCTGTAGCAGTACATGGTCATTTCACTTGAATAGTTAAGAGAAGAATCCAACAGTTTTATTTTCTTTATTACTTTGTTTAATGTCTGCGTGTGTGAACACAGTTTAACCAGAATGGAACCCAGGATGCTGAAATCAAACCCATATAAATCCCATTTATCAGACTAATCTGTTGGCTTCCTGGGATTTAAAGCATGTGGAGGCAGATTCACTGCCTCCCAACTTAACCTGAAAGTTTTCCAGGTCCCAGCCTTTTTAAGTTGTTCATATGTGCTTGCAAATGCTGTTCTAGTAAAGTCCATATCCCTCTCTCAGCTAAAGCTCCTTTGCTTTCCAGGCGAGGTCAGATAACCCCAAAATGTTAATTCGTGATAACTGTGAGTGACTCTGTTAGTCATTTTTGCCCACTTTTTGCACATTTGAACGATGGATGGATGTGGACTTTAGGTTTTGTCAACTTGAGAAGATTCATCCAGTGTTCAGGAAGGTTGCCATCATTAGATAAAGTTGCCTAGGGCCTTGCCTAAGTGAGTAATTCCAAGGATGGAGATTATGCATCTTTTCTGGGTAACCTGTTCAGTGCTTGTTGACACTTTTTTGGGTAACCTGTTCAGTGTTTGATGACACTCCTGGTGAGAATTTTTTCTCTTACTACCTAATCAGGATTTTCCTTGGTGTAATATGTGTCCAGTGTTCCTCGTGTTTTTTCACCTGTGAGAAGACTTGGCTCCACCTTCTCTATAGTCACCCGTTTGAGTTGGAAGGGGCCTTTTAAGATCTGGTCCAATATCCTTGCCATGGGCAGGGACATCTTTCACTAGACCAAGTTGCTCAAAGCCCCATCCAACCTGACCTTAAACGCATCCAGGGATGGGGCATGCACAACTTCTCTGGTAGATAGTTGAAGACAGCAGTAATGTTCTTTCTTGGTGTTTTCCTCTCCAAACTACTAGAATCAAAGCAACTATTTTTTTTTTTCCCACTATATTACATGGGGGAGGAGAAGTAGGCTTAGAAGCAGTTCAAGGAACCTGAATTAGGTCCCTTGCACTTGTTTTTCTCAATGTTCGTGATCATTAGATTATTAAGCAGTGACTTCCTGCCAAAAAGTAAAAAGAAACATGCAACATGTCTAACTTGGGCAGACTAGATTTCTGTCTGAAGGCTACTGTATTCCCTCTGGACTGAACAGACTAGGTCTGATCTGCAGTGGTGCGTGCATACATGCACCAGCTGCATAGGAAACTTGGATTGATAACTATGGAAGCTGATTCTCATTATTTGCCCCTCCACTCATACTTCTCAGAGTCAGAAACTTAAAGTTTTGGTGACAGAGGTGCTGAAGTTAGACGTTTGTTTTGGACTATTAAGTTCTACCTTAAACATTTGTATATTATATTAGGCTCTATCTTGAATATATAAAAATAGAAATTTTCTTTTTTCAAATAAGAAGGGGCCATTTTAATGTAATCACTTTTCAGACATCTGTGTTTTTACCTATTTTCATATAACAGCAAGTTCTTAATATGTTGATCGCATATTCTCTTTTCCTACCGCCCCCCCCCCACCCCTAGGCTCAGTTTGATCGCTATCTGTCTGCTCCAGATAGTCTGGTAATGTCCCAGCTGAATTTTCTTCTGAGTGCCACTGTGAAGTAAGTACCTTACCTTTTGAATTTCTATTATGCCTGCATAATGATCAGAAAGAGGAATTTGATTAGGTTTTAGTGGATCATGATGAGAATTCAAGTTATCAGCCGTGATCATATTTGCATTGTCCTTCAGGTCACAATTCAGTTTTGTTCTGCTCTCTTCTTTTTGAACAAGCAATGAGGAATATGTAAATCTGTAACTTTCTCAAGTAGTTACTCTTGATTTAACAGACACCATCAAAATGAACTACATTCATCTATTTTGAACAAGTTCCACTGTGTCGGCAGTTTTTTGTCAACTTAGTTGTAAATCGTTTTATAACTATTTTGTAAGCATTCCAAAGACAGATGAAATATGTAATTCTTCACTCAAGATTTCTTTTATCCCCACTGCTCCGCCAGGTCTAGAATTTTCAACTTTGTTAAGTCTTCTGCTGTAGAGTATTGGCATTCTGTCTCTTTGAATGTTGTGCTGAGATTACTTTTCACCTAATATGTTTTCTTTTTTAGTGATTTCTTCTTTGAAGTATGGAATGGAGAACTTTATTGTTTATCTCTTCTCTTGTCTTTTGAATATAATTGAACCCTAAGGCTAGGGAAAGTGCCATGAATTTCTTTCCAATTAAATGTGAACCATATAAAGACATTTTGTAGTACTTAAACTCAGAGAATTATACGATGCATTGATCAAAAACTTTTCTTGACATTATTTTTCACGCTTTTGTGAAGAATGCAGATTACAGAATATATGAGAAATTGAGACTAGTACACCACATTTTATGTCATGCAGCAATATTTGGAGTCTCATTACTAGTACCTGTCCTCAATGGGATTATATTCCATTATATTGCAATTAAAAAATGATGTATGTCAAGGGAAAAATATTGATTGTTGGGAATTTATTAGAATAGAATAGTTCAGTTGAAAGGGACCTGCAGCGATCAGCTAGTCCAGCTGCCAGGTTCTCCTGCTATATTGCTCCAGTTCTCCTCATCCAAAGACTTCCAGTTCCATGTCATATACCTGGTGCATGGCTTGGCATGGGGGATGTTGGTGCTTTTCAGCAGTTTGTTGGGTCCTTCTGCTAGGGTTACCCTTCCCACAGCTCAGCCAGCAGAGCTCACCCTCTTGTGTAAGAGCTGTTTTGCTCCAGTATAGATCAAACAGGGAAGCTTGAGCAGTAACGCCAGTGAAGCATTGCAACTTCTGCTTCTAGGTGTCAAGGTATTAAACCTGTATTTTAGCTCTTGGTATTTTTTTTTAATGTAGGTCTATTTAAAAATCGTAATAACAGTAAATGTATTTTGAAAGCCTCAAAT
The DNA here is from genome assembly GCA_013398915.1 of Dromas ardeola. NCBI lineage: Eukaryota > Metazoa > Chordata > Aves > Charadriiformes > Dromadidae > Dromas > Dromas ardeola. The sequence continues at coordinate 333,150 of VYZM01005627.1, read as the reverse complement.
TTTCACTGCTAACACAGAAGCAATTTTTCAGACGTAGACTTTATGCTACCATAAAGACTCAGGCACAGTGAAATTACTTTGACTTCATCATTTCATCTGTGAGGTGAACCAGGATAAACTGGTCATGTATTCACGCTTAGCCTTATCCCATTGATAAGCTTTTTAAACCTCACTTAACTCAATGTAAACTGAATTCATGTTATCTTTTGAAGTTAAGATACCTATTTACAGAAATGCATGCTTGTAGAATCACAGTCTTAATGGTCAATATAGTCTGTAGTAAAATTCATGAGTTTCTCAAAATTCATGCAAAACATTTAACCAGTACTATAATTTTAATCTCTGGCTATAGTAGTTGAAATTTTCAACTTAGTTTTGGCAATGCTCGGTGTCAATTTTGAAACCGTCTTCCTTGAAATCACATAATTGTGATCCACTGTTCCAACGGTTGAGCTAGAACCCAAGAGTTCTTTGGCTCTCAAAATCAGACCACATGCTTTTGCTAAGGGACCAGTGTATTATACCCTCACTGGCAATATCATTTAAGCTTTACAACTATCAAGAACATTCCTTCCAACCTTTGCCAGTGCCTCCTCTTGTCTTTCAAATTCTTTTGCTCATTTAAAAAGTTTTAAGCTATTTATTTATGTGGTTGGTCTTGAAAAGCTCTTTTCGTTTCTGTTGGATCGCAGAAACTGAATGCTGGAATTACTATTTTTAGAAAGTGCTGCCATTTGTGTTAGCGATAAAATGTATCATGTTGTTATGGCAACTGAAATCCTAATGTACTGGTTAATGACACTGACATTATGTGATGGAAAGACTCATTTGATGCTGTTCAGTCCCCTAGTATTTTAATGAACTTTTAAAAAAATTTAATATTATTTCATGCAATACAGTTTGTTTTATACAAATTCTGTGTGCAATACTTTCTTAAGAGATTGTCATATTACAGTAGCTTAGTGATCTCAGACTGTGATCAGAGACAGTTGTGTTCTACCTGAACAATTTGAGTGTATTTCCCTTATTAATAGTGTTTATAGATTTGCTAATAACTTAGTAATACTGGCAGTTGATCCTGTATATCGAAAAACTGGATACTGCATCAGAATAAAATGCAGGTTTTTGTCTCTTGATCTTCTTTCTCATAGCTTCTATTTCTTAGTATTTCCTGAAAAGATGAAGTTCTGCGCACTTGGTCTTTGAGATCTCTTTAACTTGTCAGTTCCCAATTCAGCCCTGATTTTAGGGGATGCAGTTTTGGTGTCTTTTTTCTTTTGCTGCGTATGAATCTGGATTCATGGTTTCCTTGGTTTCCTCAGCTTCTTCTGGTGCTCCACGTGCATGGGTTTGGCTGCAAAATAGTTGTAACTACTGTTTCTGATAGATAAAAATGCATCTGCAACTGTAAACACATCACCATGGTGATTAGAGTAAACTGATTCAATGGGCAATGTAAAATAAAAATACTAGTTTGTCTTCAAAAAATACTAAACTTTACAGTTAAATTTAGCATCCAGTCTCTGTGCATTGTTAACTCGTTTAGTTCCAGAAAAATAACAGGACACAGATTTCATAGCATTGTTTGTAAAAGGCTGTAGCAAGTTTTAGATCTCTGACCATTATCGCTTGCAGCTCTTCCTTTTTGACCGATTATGGAATCAGTTGCTGCCAAGATAAAGCAAATAGATTATATTTGCTGGTAGATGGGGGGGATGAAAAAAAGGTATGTAATTACAAAGGACAGCAAGAAGCCACAGGAGGTAGAAGGTAGATTACTAAGATTATCAGTCTTTTAAAAGATGCAGGGGAATGCAGGTAAAAAGCTAATGTATGCAGATTAAGTCCTTCTACTATTTTTTTTCATGATTGCAGAAATAAAGAAGCTAATTCTTGGTTGTCTGTGTATGATACAAAGAGATGAAGAAGCCTTCTTCTTTTTAAAAAAACAACAACTTTAAGCTGTTTTCACAGTTGAAGTAAAAGGGCTTTTTAAAGTAACTGACACGGATTTTTAATGTGTATTTTTAGTGTCTGTCTTTAAGTCCTTGTACGTAGTACAGTTATATTCCCTACGATTTGCCAATTATGCTTTTGTTTTGTTTTTTAGAGAGCAGATAATAAAACAGTCAACGGAACTGGTCTGCAGAGCTTACAGTGAGTTATATGCAGCTGTGATGGATCCCTCAAATGAATATAAGGATCCAGAAACCATACTGCACAGATCTCCTCATCAAGTTCAGGCACTCCTTTCATAGTCTTGCTTCTCCACAGTTTATCAGAATCCATAATTCTGTATTTGTTGAGTATTTGCATCGAGTTATTTTTCTGTTTTGAATTTCGATGTGTAACTGTATAGTTAAAATATGTAGGAATGCGGTTTTGTTTAATCTGCTCGGCAGAAGTCTAGTGTTTCCTGTGTCTTTGAATACCTTCTATAGGCCAGAAAATAGAATATAGATTAAAAATTATTTTAATGTATTCCTCTAATGGAAATGGACCTTGACAATATGCAATCTCTTTGAAAAAGGAGAAAGAAGCTTTTTCCTTGCTGTACATAATCTTTCAACTAGAGGTTGAACCAGTGTCTCTTATGACCTCACCAGTATTTTTATTTGCTCTTTTCCCCGTTCTTTCATTCTTTTTCTCAGCCTATCATCAGTAAACACTGATAACTGTAATTTTAATACAACTGATATACTTTGAATGTCTCAAGTACATCACTTCTACAGCTCATAAATCATTTCAGAATATTTGATGCTATTTTTCAAATCCTCTTGATTAAATCTTTGAGGCAAAATTTATGTGCTTTTTTGGAATCCATTATCGTTGTTGCTAGTTCTGGTATTTCCTGTAAGAAAAAGAAATATTTGAGCTACGTGCATGTACATAACCTGGAACTTAATGCTTTAAGTTATTTGTATAATTTTGTTTTACTGGAAGGAATTTATTTCAGTGCAATCGTTCTGTAGGAATCCTTATATCAGTTGAAACTTGCTGATCTCTTAAGGCTGGGACCAATAACAAACAATGTAGGTTAGGAAAATGGTTTGCACAGCAGTACAGCCATTCCTCCTTCACATGTGCTTGGTTTTTGTTTAGGTTTTTTTTAAGTACGGAAAAAGTCCGTCTGCTCCAATATTTATTCAGTTAGTAATGCACCAAGAGATTTTCGTGGTTTACATGTCTGTAGTGGTGCTCCTAAAAATAATAGTTAAGTTCACCTGTGGCAGCCACAGGTTTTCCTGGGAATTATGTGGGAGAGCCGGGATCTGTAGTTGTTCTAGGCTCCTGCGTAGAAAGCCACGAGGGAAGGTTTCATTTGTCTCATCCTTTGGTTCAAAGCTGAACCTGCTCTGCGTAGAAACCCTAATTATATAGAGACTTAATGATTTAGGAGACCTTTGCTTCCAGTAAAAGAGGAAAATAGGTAAGTAGGACACTTGTTCTCAGTTGGGTTCTCAGATAATTTTCTGCAAATTCCTTAAACATACTCTTCTTTTAGGAAAGCCTTGTTACAGAGAAACCTCCAGGAAACAAAAAGTTAGTAAAAGGAATTCAGGGTGCTTGGGGGTTAGGTGTTTTGTTTGTGGGGTTTTTTTTGGCTGTTTTGTTTTTTTTTAAAAGATAATTTAAGCTGTTCCGTTGGAAGCATTTCACTTTTTTTTCTCTATGTTGCTGTATGGGTGCCACAGTGTTATTACAGTTGCCTGAGTTTACACTCATATTAGATGTGGCTTATTTATATACATCAAGGGGGAGATGACCAGTCATTCATATTGAATAACTTACATATTTTATTTTTATCAGTAATAATATTCCCCTTATAAAATACATATTTAGTGTCAGACAAGTCTGCAATTTAGTGCATGCTTGCAAAAGAGCAAGAAATAGAGAAAAGCAGCAGCAATACATTATAGTCTCTCAGAAAACTCATTGCACAAGGTATATCCAGTGCGCTCAGAAATCAGCTGCTTTGGTAATACCACAACAAAGCAATAGCTCCTTTTCCAAACGGGTATATTTTTTTGGTATAATAGAAAAAGATTGGAAAGTCTAAGTGTCCCTGGAGTTCTTGGATCAGGCATAAATTCTTCTGTAAATGTGAGTGTTAGATTTATTCTGTTAAAAACTCCAGACCTGTAAGACAAAAAATTCTAGAAGCTTAGAAAAACTGTAATGGAAAATTATGCTTTTTCACTAGGTTAAGGCACTTTACATTACTCAGATTTTGCATTACTATAGTATACATTCAGAAGGCTGTTCATTGGTGTTTAATAATGTTAATATTGCTTAATATGCCTATGATAATTATCTAATATATGAAAATTACATCAGTTGTGAAAGGATTATAAATTAGCTTGTTATTAGATTAACATACTCAGTGAACTTTTTCCTGAAATTACACTCAACCTCAGTCTCCAATAATCAGTCAGTAGTTTGCATGAGGATTAGTAAGAAGTTGCTTCCTATCTTTGAGTCCATGTAGAGACTTACCCATGATTTTATCTTCTCTTCATAAAAATGCAAAAGCTGTAAAAGTTGTAACTTATAAAAGTTAAAGTCAATCACTAATTTTGGTCTGTGCAATTAAAGTAAATGAGAGAGGGTCACAAATAACAAAGAATGTCAATAAAAGCATTTGATCTACTGACTTCTGTCTTCCATGTTGTTATTTCCTCTTGCTTGGCGTCCTAAGAGGAGGAAGGAAAGGGTGATTAGATTTTTGACCTGCCTTTTCTAGATTAGGCTTTCTGACCCTTTTATTTTACAAATTCCCAGGATTTCCACTCCAGGAACCGTGAAGCTGCAATCCTCTAATTGCTCAGTCTGAGGGATGACCCAGAAGCGTTGCAGTAAATGGAATCATTCCAGGGGTCGGTACCAGGTCTGTATTCAGACCAGTTACTGCAGGTCTGACTTGAGCATCACGGTGGATGAGGAGATGCTCACCTGGCTGGGCTGGTTAATTAGTGCTTCTGCTGTTGGTCCTTAGATACGTTATATGGAGGGGTGTGCCTTCAAAGGGTGAGGCCGTTATTCTGTGCTGGTCAGCAATATGCTTGGGAAAACCAGGTGAGAGAGGCGTTTGAATGCTATCTCGGCATTTGACACTCCGACAACCCAGTTCTGAGAACAGATGAGTAAAAGGCCTCGTTTCGCATCGTCGTCTGATGCAAAGAGCACTTTTGTGGTAAGTGGGAGGGCCGGGTTCTGGGCCAAAAGGAGTTTGGAATCGACATCTCCTGCCTTCCTGGAGAGCACCCAAACCCTTGGCTGCTGTGTAGTATGAGATGGGGCAGCTCTGTTTCTTCTCCTCTGAATTTAGCAGCTGTGCGTAAATCAATGCAAAATATGGGAAGCATGAGACAGAATAAGCAAGGAGGAGTTTAGCCCTGTGGCATGTGCGTGAGGGCTCTCCTGAGGACTCCAAGGTCTAGATCTTCCTCTAGTTGTTACGTAGGGGCCTTATCCTTGACCTCCGATACACAGGTCCCTGAAACAATCAGGATCCCAGGACTTTATCCCCCCCAGATTTTCCAGCAAACAGCAAGTTACAGAGTTGAGTTTGGATTGGACCCAGGGTGCTTCCTCTGCACTGGTGGCAATGCCTCTGTGTTCAATCCCATGTGTACCATTTTCTTCTCCCCCCTTTTATAAATATGCACACCACTATGGAAATAAAATATAAAAGTTGTTTTAATTGTAGCAAGCACACAGCAGCCCAGCCACAATGATTTTTTTTGTTTTCTGTTATAGGAAGAGACGCTTAATGAGGTTTGGAAAGGTGAGAATACATTTATTTTGCAGCATTTCAGAGTGCTCCTCCCTATTCTCTGAGATTTATGACTCTAGCCCTGCATTTTGTCTGTTGATAGACTCAGCTGTAATTATTTTTATTAAAGTTTTTGAAATATGTGTTGGAGGAAAATACTTTCAGAACCGCTAAACTTTTCCATTCATTTAAAAAACTCCAGTTGTTCTTTGATCCCTTTGCTTGCCTTGCTGAGTCGCTTTGCAGGCAGCCCAGGGGGTGGGAAGCTTATAAAATTTTGAAAATTAAATGAAGGGGTTAGACATATTTCCATGAGAAAAACACACCCTCCGGAAGCAACACAGACATGGGTGTGGGTTTGTTTGAAATCTCCTGCCACCTGCTTCTGAGAGAAAATGCAGAAAAAGAGCCATTTGCTTGTGATGAGGGCACCAATCCAGAACAGCTATGGTAGGGTTAGATGCTATAAATTGATGTTAAATTGATGTTATGTTTGAAAAGTTTGAAGACTTTTCAAAATGGAGATTAGAAGAAACTAGCAGTGGAAGTAAAAGGTACGTCATATAACTGAACTCTCTTGCATATTGGATTTCCTTGTTAAAGTTTTCCAGAAGTTCTACATCTTTTCCCTGCTGCTCTTAAGCACTTTGCAAACTAAACTTCAAGACAATCCTGCAGCAATTCTAACCCTTGGGTAATTCGGAGTAAAATGAGATGCTTTGAGTCACCCGGTGACGTACAAAGCAGTGGTTGAACTCGGAGCCAGTTTGTTTCTTGAAAGAATTTCAAAACATGGAAATGAATATAACTTGAACTTGGGTATTTGTCCTGAAGAGTAGGAGAAGCAGTGCCCCGGTATAGCAGGGGAGGTCTCTCCAGCTGTCCACTGCATGGTAGGAAACCAACCTCAGTTTTTCAGAATCAAACTACTTCTTCAAAAGTTTTTTCAAGGATATTTAATCATAGAATTGCCTAGGTTCAAAAGGACCTTTCAGATCATCCAGTCCAACCATCGACCTAACTCTGACAAAAACCACCACTAAACCGTATTTCTAAGCACTATGTCTGTCCGTCTTTTAAATACCTCCGGGGATGGTGCCTTCAACCACTTCCCTGGGCAGCCTGTTCCAATGCTTAATAACCCTTTCAGGGTAAAAATTTTTCCTAATATCCAATCTAAACCTCCCCTGGCGCAACTTGAGACCATTTCCTCTTGTCCTATCGCCTGTTACCTGGGAGATGAGACCGACCCCCACCTTGCTACAACCTCCTTTCAAGTAGTTGTAGAGACCGGTAAGGTCTCCCCTCAGCCTTAAAGGTGAACATGTGCTCCTGTGCTGTACTAAACCAGGCCTTTGCTGCCCAGATATGTTGCTGGGCAGGTGCTCCAGTGGGGATGTTAACGCTACTCCAGTAGATGTGGTTACCAAATGCTCTAAAGGTGGCTGAACCTCTTGTCGCGCAAAGGTCTTCTTCCAATACCCCACCTATCTACATCCTTCAGTAACGAGCCACTTCATGCAGAGGTGGTGGGAGGAGAAATGGAGTAAACCCAAGACGTTGCTTCTGTCTTGGTCCTTGACCATCTGTTCAACCCCTCAAAGATGATGCAGGTGAATCTTCAGTAATCTGCAGAATCTTCTAGTGCAAAGATGTGGAAAGACAAGGTGCAAAGGAGCCCTTTACACCTGAAAATGTACACTTATGTACGTTAATGTACAGATCTTATGTATACTAAGGCCTAAATCAGGATATGACCCTCCTCAGGCTCAATTGTCGCACAAAATTTGCATACAATGAAAAGGTGAACCACAAAAGCTTTTCTCTTAAAAAAAAATAAAAAAAAAAAGAAAAAAGTTTATTTTTACTATCTTGCTTTAGCAATAAGGAAACCTCGATCGAGCAAGCTATGGCTGAAAGGTGTTTGATAGATTACTGCAGAGCAGCTGACAAAAAAGGAAAAGACTGTTGCGTGTTTTGTATTCAGACAATGAAGCTTTCATTTGCAGCCTAGTTCACAGATGCGGCATTGTCAAATTGCAGGAAAATGCCTGGCAGACTCTATCATTGACTATATTTAGGGAGGAAAAAAAATTCAGAACACACTATTTATAGAAGCCACACAAATAAGCACAGAGTTCTTATCAGCCAAAGATAACATTAGTCGTGATTTATCAAAGTAATCTTTATTTTATGGAAAATGGATAATAGGATGTAATTTAATCCTTTGTGAATGTAATGTATATTTCAAAGGGTTCTTTTTTGTCAATAAAACCATTTGTTGTACTTGTTAAACTAATTAGTCCTGTTGCTGTTGCTTAGGACAGGATAAAAGATGCCCATTAATGAAAATGGGAAGGAGAAGACGGGTTCGAAAGTTTGTGAAGTATTTTGTACTCCTTGCGAGCCAGTTTTTCTGATCAAAACAGGTTTCACCTCTTCCACTGCGAGCTTGCGTAACTGAGTTTGTGCAGACGGTACATTTTCCTTTTTTCCCATTCCAAAACGGATTACCCCAAAAATGCAGCTCATCCCTGGGCAGTTCACCTGCTACAGGCAGCGGGGGCTCCTGCGATGTCCCTCCCTGGGTACCGATGCTGGCGTGAGCCACGATGCCTGTCGGCCCCTGATGCCGAATGCCGACAGGGAGGGTGACAGGGAAGGTGACGTTCCTGGCTGCTTCTCCCTGCCCTTTGCATTTTTTCCACCATGTGCAAACACATTCCAGGAGTCACGGAGAAAGCAAAAAAGGGAAGAAAACAGAGCTTCCCCGGGCGCATCCTGCATCGCCGGTCCCTGGCCAGCCACAAGCCTTTGTCTGGGCGAGGGCAGGTTTGGTGGGGGCAGAGCCTGGGGCTGAAGCTCTGCCCGGTCTTGGCTCTGCAACAGGCCCCCAGCAGCGGTGCCAGGCTGCAGAAGCAGGACATGAGCTCATCCTCTGGATCTGCTGTTGACCTTGGAAGATCAAAGTCAGAAGTGGACAAGAGTCAGAAGAGGACACATATTTTATTACAAATTTTTTTTTCCTTAGTGTTTTTGGTGTCCTTGTTTGTAGCCTAGCAGCCTCATGAACTTTTAATAGGAATTTATGAATGATTTTCAGAAGATGACTCTTAAAAGACTGGCTAAACTCTTTAAGGTCCTTCTCTCTTAGAAATAGCTCAGAAAATGTCCCCCAGAAGGGCCAAGTTATGGAGAAACCCTTAAAGAAAGGTCTTGTCCCTACTGTCTGTATCAGTTCTGCATGGTCATCCCCGTTCCGTGGTTCTCTTTGTACCTTCTGTTGTACAAACTGTCCAAATACAACGTTTCTAATCCTGAATTGTTACCTCCAGAAGTTTCACAGGTTCTTGAGTCTCCTGGACACACAGGTGAAGAGAAGCCTGGGTCATGCTTCCAGCTCCCACGGCCCCACTGGTGAGATCATGGAGCAGATCTATCTTCTCCAGCCCTTCCCCACCTTGCTCTGTGGACACCTGCGTACTTCAGCAGGAGACTTGTTCCTGTTCAAGAAGTACGGTGCTTCTGCTGCCTCTGTTACCACTGTCCTGAGCACAGGTTGGTGGACTCACAGCGTGGGGTAGGGCTGACTGACTCCTTCTTGGCTGAAAAGAAAGAACAGGCAAATCACCAGTCAAGCTACTTGGTTCGTGTAGATAAAACATAGCCTTCACTTCAGCAAACACTAAGTCAGAAAAGTGAATGGCATGGCCAACCATTCTGCCTTTGGCTCAGGCGGCCCAGCTGCTCCATACCTAAATACTATGGGGATCCCTGTGAGGATTCATCCCCACCTGCGTCTCAGAGAGAAGCCTGTGCCTCGGATCTGTCGCTCCAGTCCACAACAGCAGAACGGACTGCAAGTCTTCTTACGGCCACCCTGCTAACGCTGTGAGGAAGAGCTGTTGTGCCCCAGGGACTTCCAGGACAGCGGCGCAAGCACGTTCCAGAAGATCAGCTTCCCAGCATTTTGGCTTGGAAAGGGCTCTGAATCGGAGTATGTCGTAGCAATGTTGTCCTCTCTTTGGTTTCAGTAACGACTTGTACTTGAATGCATACTTGCACTGTTTGGTTTGTTTATAAAATACACAGATTCCTTCGGATCCCCTTCCCCAGACCCTCTTGGCAGCACACAGGAATATCACAGCAGTGAGAAAAACGTGTCAGCTATCTACTTAAATGGAATTGATTTAGAAAGTCCTTTGGTTTTTATTTTTTATGTCCAGAATTACAAAAGGACTGAAAGCTGTTTCACGAACAATGTATGAACTAGTCTGCCCTATGAGAAGTGCTACCAGATAGTCCTTGTTCTCATGAGAAGAGATGTCAGGAGATTTTCAAACCACCTGCTTTGGGTATGCAGCCCAGGCATGGCAACACCTGAACATAAAGCTGTGGTTCAGAGGGTAAGTCGGAACATGAATTACACCGAATACAGAGTGGATTCTAGCATCTTGTCGAGTCCACAGAGAGATCTGGGTGGCCACTGGAGGCCTCTGAAGGGTGACGTTGTGGGTCCTTGAAATGGCGAATTTGCTTTTCGAGTGCCGATATCATGGCAGGCCCACTGTGGTCGCACAACGAGAAACTCTGTACAATGTACAAGCTCCTGCTGCCAGTACAAATTCCATTCAAGAAAAATCACAGGGGTTTGGAGGGGTTATTTTGCCGTAGCAGATTTTGTACTGGATCAGGTTGTTCTCATGCCTCCAGAGGTACTCCACTCTCGTGAGATCCCACTTGGAATACTGCATCCAGGTCTGGAGCCCCCAACATAAGAAGGACATGGACCTGTTGGAACGGGTCCACAAGAGGGCTAGAAAGATGATCAGAGGTCTGGAGCACCTATGCCATGAGGACAGGCTGAGAGAGTTGGGGTTGTTCAGCCTGGAGAAGAGAAGGCTCCAGGGAGACCTTAGAGCAGCCTTCCAGTACTTAAAGGGGGCCTACAGGAGAGATGGAGAGGGACATTTTATCAGGGAGTGGAGCAATAGGATGAGGGGTAACGGTTTTAAACTGATGGAGGGTAGATTTAGTTTGGATATTAGGAAGAAATCCTTTACTGTGAGGGTGGTGAGACACTGGAAGAGGTTGCCCAGAGAAGTTGTGGTTGCCCCATCCAGGGAAGTGTTCAAGGCCAGGTCTAATGGGGCTTTGAGCAGCCTGGTCTAGTGGGAGGTGTCCCGGCCCATGGCAGGGGGCTTGGAACTAGGTGATCTTTAAGGTCCCTTCCAACCCGAACCATTTTATGATTCTGTGATTATGTGTCTTTTCCTCACCTAGGTGCAAAGCTTCTTCGAAAAAGACCTGTCCTGTGCATTTCCCGTATCTTTATAAAGCATAGTATTCCCAAGGTTTTCTGGTGTGGCCCAGAAGGTCCTATTGAGTACTAAACTGAGACCACAGAGCAGGAGCGACAAAGCCCAGCTGTCTGGAGGTGAGACCGTGGTGGGCCCGGCGAGAACAGCAACTGCCCTGCTGCGCGATGACGAAGGTCAAGGTGATTGCAGCAGGACACAGGCTTGGGATGCAGGCTGGTCGCTGCCATGGCATTTTGCCCGATTCCCCTTTTCCTTATGAAGGCCATCACACGCTGCTGAAGCAAGCGGCTATAAACAAGACGGTGGTCGCCACTTCCAGCCTGCCTGATTGCCAAGGCAGAGCACGGGGAGGGAGGCCATCACCGCACGTGTAACCTCACTATTTGGCTTTCATTTTTATTTAAACACTGAATGATGTGGGTTTTATTTCAGGGAATTGATATGAACTGAGAAAATTGCAGAAAGGTGAGATGCGGTATTTTTTGCCAGTATATTTTCCTGTCCTGCAGAACCCGCATTGTCTTTCATAAACAGGTGAGGAGATGTCTGTGGTTGAGAACATGTTCTTCCATTTTCTTCTTGGAAATCCACTCTCAATTAGTCCGGAACATTGGATAAACTGATGCTAATGAAATAAAAGGGTTTATTAGGTTACACAACGGTATGCAGTGGCTTAGGGGACAAAGTCAAATATTTACTCAGGCTAACTTTAGAAGAGAAAACAGTCAGGGAGATCACAGGTGAAACAGCTGAAAATCAAAATTTCATCTATCAGGCAGATTTGTAAGTTAAGTAGGGGCATAAAGAATACAACGAGAGTGTTATGTGGAGGATATAAGGGTGTTACGTGGAGAGCACCTCGTTTTTTTCTGACTCTCTATTGCAGGTCTTCGCAGCTACCACTTTCCCTCCAACCACCCACTACATGATTGAACTCTGGCATCAACTCTGCAAAGCTCTTCAGCGTATGATTAGGACCGAGTGACTTCATGGGAAAGTAAACATGCACTTCACTTTAAGTCCAACGGGTGCCTGAGACCCAAAGACAGCTCTTGTTGAGGGCATAGATCCCAGCAATGTCAGCACCACAGGACTGGGTGCTCTGAGCAAGGTTTTCCTGATCAGGTAAAGAAAACTGCTTCAGAAGGGATTAACTGTGTTGTAAAAGTGCTTATCTCTCCCCTTAGGCGGTACAGTGGGGACTGTGTTTGGAGACAGCCATCTGCATTGGGTCGGTCTGTGCCCTAAACCCTGAAGGTCCCGCTTTGCTCTCCCAGTTAAGTAAGGAAGTGGGAGAAGAATCACAGAAAAGCAAACTGAGCGAGCTTGGCTCCACGCGGAACCACCTGGAAACTGAGTCTGCTTGGGTTGGCATAGCTTTAAGTAACTAAAAATCCCAGCATGGCCTGAAATACCCTTAAATCGCAAAGAGAAATAAAGTAATTCAATGGGCGCTTAGCCGGCCAGATACATACACACACTCCTGTTTTCATTTTCCTGGGCAGAAAGTGTAGGTTGTGACCTCTCCAAGATCTTTTTGAGCACCATCTTCCTTGGCACGTCCAGGGTGTCCTGAGCTCTGCAAGCCCCAGCCATGGAGCCCTGCTCCAGCCCCACGCTCCTCCATCAACGGGTGCCCCGGGAGAAGCTCAGGGGCTTACGCTGACGGCAGCTGCAGCAAGCTGAGTACGTACAGCAAAAAATGAGGCTGAGACACTCTAATTACCACTGTCACCTCCACCTGAAGAGCTTGACAGCCAGAGCAAATCCCAAAGTCCTGAACAGAGATTGCTTTTAGTAGGTATCGTTTCTCCCATCCCCTGAAGTCATATTTTCTCACCAAGGTAAGTACATGTTGCTGGGAAACGCCAATGGACCAGCACCAGCATTTCTGAGATTGATTTTACTGTTTTTCTGGATGCAGAAATGCAGTGGGTTTAAAATGTGTTTGGGTCCGAAGGTATGGGAACAGAAGTTTTTTAGCTTCCCAAGTATGCTTACCCTGGATGCATTTTCTCGAGTTGTGACGTTCTCGGTCTAGAAAAGTTGCAAAAAGTGTCGTCTAAGTGGAAACCAGAGTCACCGCAGAGCTCTGTTACAGGTGACTCTGACTTGGGTGGGACGGCAGAGGACGAAGGCTGGGAGTGCTTGAATTTTTTAATAGCTTATTTCTTCCGCAAGTTCCCGGTGCTGTAGAAATTTAGGCGCCCATTTCAGCGCATGAGTGATCCTATCGCATGTATAAGTTTCAAATTAAGCAGGTGATTTCAAAGGAAGGAGGCATCTGCATGCGCATGTTCTCGTGAGCTCCACTGGGCAGGGATGTGTAAGGCTGCGGCTCATTTGCGGGTCAGTCTCTCAGCAGAGGAACAGGCTTGAAATAACCTCCAGGAGTGCCCCATCCCATAGGAGTGATTTCTGGCTGAAACTGAAGACGGAGAAATAACATTCTTCTGGTCAAGGACTGAATCTCACAAACGTGCTTAGAAGAAATCTCCCAATCCAGCTGTCTCCCTGGAGAAGGCCACTGACAGATCGAGTTTCTAACAAACCAAAAAAATCATAGAATCATAGAGTGGTTCTAGTTGGAAGGGACCTTAAAGATCATCTAGTTCCAAACCCCCTGCCATGGGCAGGGACACCTCCCACTAGACCAGGCTGCTAAATGCAGAAAGAAATCATTCTTTCTGCATTTAGGCGTGTTAGAAATATGAGCAAAATTGTATACGTGTATATTGGCCAGTATTTACACTTTTAAAGAATTTCTCATTAACCTCATTTAAAACTAATCTATTAATTGGATTATTTTTTTTATCCCCTCTTGAAAGGAAAAAGAAGCAAATTTCATAATGAACTGTGTTAACTTGGATATTGATGCTGCTTGGTGTTAAACAAAGGAGCACAGATCTTGGAAATCCTCGGTTATGCTTCTTTTCCATATATCTACTTTGCAAAACATACTTTTTAATGGTCTGTATATTTAAAGCATAATCTTCACTAAATGTCCTGATTTCTCCTAAACAAAGGGAAATACAGAGTGCTATGAATTTAGACTCATATTTTTTATATGATGCCCATTCTTTTTAGTTTCAAGCCATAATATATAGAACGTTTGCAGCTTCTTTTAGACTCTCCTCTATACACATTTTTATTTAATAGTCAAGCTGTTAAATATGTTACCAGTAACTGATTCCTTGTGGAAAGCCTTAATGATTAAAAGCAGGTTTTGGCCCAAAAATGTGAAGGGGAAAAAAACGGAGGAGAAACCAACATAAGCAATGTATACTTTGAGGGTAACAGAGCAGGAGTTAGCTAGTATACTTTACTTTAATCAGAAGGTCAAAATGCAAATTAGTTTGGCAGTTTATATTCTATTGCCTGGAGATCCTGGTGCCCTGAGAGCAGGAAACCCTCAAATCACAAGTCAATAAAGAAGAGATTCAGTAGGATGGGAGGAAGCGTGAGGGACGGGAGCAAAGAAAGATATATGGTCTGCAGAAAGACATGACACGGAAAATGCTCACCGGAGGCAGAGATTACTCGAGGCAGAAGTTAAGATACAAGTGGCACAGAAAATATGACAGGAAGCTGCTCCAGACCTTGATGGCAGAGCGAGAAGACAGAGGAAGGGCTGGTAAGCACAGATAAAGGAGGCAGTTGCAGCCCCGGCGATGGGGACAGGGACGGTGCCAGGGCTGCCGGGGCCCAGGGTGTTTCTGCAGATAGTGGGAAGCTGTTTCTTCCATGGTTTTGCAGGGGGTGTGGGGGAAGGGAGGAGCGGGGGCAGCGGCAAGATCAGAGGCTGCTCAGCAAGTCGTTCTGAGGAATGAAACGGAGAGGAGAAATTAATGGGGAGATAGCGATCATTCCTGAGCGAAGGATCATGCCGCGCATTAAAAATAGACCCTGCCACGCAAGAATAAAGGCTTTTCAGGCTTCAGGTAATGACATTTCAGACAGGCCCATCTGTATCAGAAGTCAGAAACATCAATACACTGTATTACAGGGGTTTACATGCCAGGCACAAACAAACAAAAAAGCCCCTTCATATAGAACACCGGAGTTATGTCCACCTTTGCATAAACCTCAAAACCATGCAGTTTGTATGATCCTCAACCCTGCTGGAGTGCAACGGGCCATACAATGAAGCCTGCAGGTGATGGGGACATATGGGGTCTGTGCCTGTCCCCTGCTCCTGTGCAGAAGGCGTGGAGGCTCCGGAGAGCCTCAGGGGACGCTTGGGAGAGGCAGGAGGGATGGACGATGACAGCGGGACCATTGCTGGAGAGTTGGGCAGAGAGAAACCTCATGAAATTCAATAAGGGCAAGTGTAGGGTGCTGCACCTGGGGAGGAATAACCCCCTGCACCAGTACAGGTTGGGGGCCGACCTGCTGGAGAGCAGCTCGGTGGAAAGAGACCTGGGAGTCCTGGTGGACAACAGGATGACCATGAGCCAGCAATGTGCCCTTGTGGCCAAGAAGACCAATGGCATCCTGGGGTGCATCAAGAAGAGTGTGGCCAGCAGGTTGAGGGAGGTCATCCTCCCCCTCTACTCTGCCTTGGTGAGGCCACACCTCGAGTACTGTGTCCAGTTCTGGGCTCCCCAGCTCAAGAAGGACAGGGAACTGCTGGAGAGGGTACAGCATAGGGCTACCAAGATGATTAGGGGACTAGAACATCTCTCTTATGAGGAAAGGCTGAAGGATTTGGGTCTCTTCAGTCTGGAAAACAGAGAAGACTGAGGGGGATCTTATCAACACTTATAAATACTTAAAGGGTGGGTGTCAGGAGGATGGGACCAGGCTCTTTTCAGTGGTGCCCAGTGACAGGACAAGAGGTAATGGGCACAAACTTGAACATAGGAAGTTCCACCTAAACATGAGGAGGAACTTCTTTACTTTGAGGGTGGCAGAGCACTGGAACAGGCTGCCCAGAGAGGTGGTGGAGTCTCCATCTCTGGAGACATTCAAAACCCGCCTGGACATGTTCCTGTGCAACCTGCTCTAGGTGACCCTGCTCTGGCAGGAGGGTTGGACTGGATGATCTCCAGAGGTCTCTTCCAACCCCCTCCATTCTGTGATTCTGTGATTGCTGGTCATTGCAGGGCACCGGCACCTGAAGTTAGTGAGCTCTGTGGGGAGAGAGAGGGATGTGACAGGGGCAAGAGGACCAAATGCCTGAGCCCCAGCGTCCCCGCAGCAGCTGGTTGCTAACGATGTGGAGCAGTTTGCTTGGAGCAGGGGAATAAGCAAAGGAGACTCTTGCGGAACCCTGCGGTGGAAAGGTTGGTGGTTAAATCCCAAAACGGTGAAGCAGGAAATCTGGGTTTCTTTCCTGGTTGTCACCATCACTGGTGGGGAAGTCATTTAATCTCTGTGCTTCAGTTTCCCCACTCTGGGTGTCATGAATAGCTTGCCCCGAGTCAAGAATAGCTGCCCGCCCTGGTGGGGTGAGAGGAGGCTGAAAGTGTGTCAGGAAAGGGCCTCCTCGCTGTGTTTTCCCACCCAAAACCGCAGCACTGAATAAGCAGATATTTTACTACCCAGATGTTGTTGGGCTAATCTGAATCTTTCCACTCCGTTTGCGCCCTTATCTGGCTGCAGCCTGCAGAAGGACGGCAAGGAGGAGGCTCCGCTTAACCCTCCTCGTGCATCCCCCAGCATCCGCTGGCAGCAGGAGATTAAATCTGCTTATCTGCCCTTCTTACGCTGCCTCTCCAGCAGTGCCATAGACGGATGCCAGATCACTGCCCTCATCTCAAATGGCATTTAGCAGAGACTGTGAAATAGTAAGGCGGTAAGGATAGTTGTACACTTAAATGCCAGATTGGGTCCTAAAGCCAGAAAAACCCCACAGCCTGGCACCAAATTATACAGAAGGTAGCTCAGGTCAAAAACCTGAATATGTGCCTTTTGTGGGCCACAACTCCAGTGGTAAAATCTCCAACAGGGGCTTTGGCCCTACCTAAACATCCACCTGAGCTGATTGCAGCTTTAAGGCTTTGCTTATTTTTTTGCTGCTGTTCATGTTTATTGAAAGAGATTATTTCTTCATTTTCCACCAGGCCAGATGAAAGCTTTCACTAAGACCTGTGTCCAACGCGTAAAGAATTGTTTCTTGTACATTAGAGGAAGAGTTGGCTTTCTCCAGCCCCACATACTGCAGGTCCACCCTACAAAGGCGTTGTTAAGCTAGTCGTGGGGAGTACAGATGGGGCATATTACCCCGATATTTACCCTCACTTTTGTTGTCTTTGTAAATCCTTAAGATCTTTTACCTGAAGACTGAATATTTGTTCTACATTAAACATCCTTTTCCTCTTTTCTTATCTTCTTCTGGCCTTATCTTTTCTATGTCAGAACTACCTGACTCTCTTTATCTTTTCGCTTTGGCTCCCTTTTTTCATCGCTGATGCAGTTTCCCTCTTAAATCTCACTTCCCTTGTAAAGCCTCATTGCCTTTATGCTCTTTTCCAGGAGCCCCGTCTCCTACCGCAAACTGGAGATCATATCTTTCAGCCTTCTCCCACAGTGGTTGATTTTAATCCTTAGTCCTAGTCACTTGTGACTAATTAGATTGCTTTCATAAAATCATAGGCGTTTGCACTGGGGTTTTACCCTGTGGTAATCTGAATTTAAGTAGCTCTGCTGTTTGTTGTTACTACTTTCGATCAGTTTCTTTTTACTGTGAAAAATTAAGTTCTTCGTGACTTTTCCTCCAAGTTCTTTACTTTGCAGATCACTAAGTTATATTCTCTATACCAGGGGATAATCTTTTTTGTTTAACTCTTTCATTTTCTTCTAACAGCCATGAATTCTAGGAGAGAAAGTTCTGAACTATTTCCCCTCTCTTTCTGCACCCAGCAGTTGCTCAAACCTTTCTGCCGTTTCCATCTCTTCCATCTCCAGCTCCTTGCCCACAGGAGCTGCCTGTTATTTCTTTACCACACTGAGCTGCATCTTTACCGAGTAGTGCAGCTTTTTCTTCTCTAAGGCCTCAATATGAAATGTCTAATTAAGCATCACGTTCTTCCTGTTCTCACTGGGTTGTAGCTTCTCCACTTTTTTGTGCCTGTCCCACTTCTTGTTCACCATTGCTTTTACTTACACACACTTTGAAATATCTGATGCTCTTCTTGGCCTGCTGTACTGGTTGCATCCTCTATCTTGGTTCGGTTTGGCTTTTTTGATATAGACTACATGTCATACTGGTGGAACTAGCTGTGTTGTAAAACCTTGGTGCACCCACAGAACTTGGGTGTTGTGTGCGGCTCTGGTCTCTACATATGAAGAAGGACATAATGGAATCAAAAAAGCTATAGAGAATGGCAATTAAAATGGTGAAGAGAATGGTGCAAGCTGCTTATGAAGAGAGACTGAAAAGCCTGGATTGCCTCAATTTGGAGAGGAGAAGGCTGCGGAAGGATACGACAGAGGCTTGCAAAACATGAAGCCAATAGTAAGGGGAATGTAGACATGTTGTTCACCCAAAGCCTCAATAGTAGAAGGATGGGCACTCAGTGAAGCATGAATGAATTTATAACAGATAGTAGCAAGACAATTTTTACATGGCAAATAGACAAATTTGGGAACTTGTTGCCACCAGAGACTGTGGAGACAAACAGTACCATTGTGGATTCCCCATGCCTGGAAGTGTTCAAGGCCAGGCTGGATGGGGCTTTGAGCAGTCTGGTCTTGTGGGAGGTGTCCCTGCCCAGGGCAGGGGGGTTGGAACTAGATGATCTTTAAGGTCTCTTCCAACCCGAACCATTCTATGGTTCTATGATAAGGTGCAAAAAGACAGGAGAAAAACCTCATTACCAACAGGTCCATATACAGATCCTAAAGAAAAGAAGCCAGGATGTGCCCTTTAACATCCCTAATCCTACAGTTGCTGTGTGGGGCACCACAGGGACAGTGGACCCTGGATAGCAGCAAGATTTGTGTGCTCTCCCCAGAGCGCCAGGACAGATGGACACTGATCTGACCTGGGAAAGCATTTACTGCACTCTGCTGTCTTTCCCATTTATTGCTAGTGATCATTAAACAACAGGACTCGCGCTGTTCAGAGAGGAGAAATAAGAGCAGGAGCATGACCCTTGGGGGTGGATGACTGCTCAGAGCTTGGCTGAGTTACTGGGAGTCGGCAAGATTTCAGAGGGCTCAGGTGAGACTGAGACCCCGGGAACCCTCAGCAGCCAAAGGCAGAGGGAAGATCTGATGGTCAGAGACTGGAGCCTCACTCCAGCAGATGCTGAGACCAAATGCAGCTCCTTCCACACCGAGCTATCTTGTTAAATAAAAATTTCGAGACAGGAACAAGTGATTTATAGTTTTGCCCTGTTACAACTCACTGTGGGTTGCAATCATAGTAAAAATAATCCAGAAAGGAAATAGATATGATATTCCTAACAAAACCGTTAACAAATAGAGTTGCTGTGTGTTAAAGGGAAAATTTGTTGCACATAAAAGGATAATTTGTGATTGAAGCCAATTCCTGGTTTCGCCCAGCCTTCCTGTATGGTCTGAGGAGGGCTGCTCACCTCTTTTGATGTCAAATCTCTGCCCATTGAGTGCAGACAATACAAAACTGGGAGGAGTGGCTGATACACCAGAGGGTTGTGCAGCCATCCAGAGGACTGGAGAAACGGGCTGGCAGGAACTTCATCAGGTTCAAAAAAGAAATGTAACGTCCTGCACCAGTACAAGCTTAGGGCTGACCAGCTGTAAGCAGCTTGGCAGAAAAGGACCTGTGGGTCCTTGGGGACACCAAGTTGAACATGAGCCATCAATGTGCCCTTGTGACAAAGAAGGTGGACGGTGTCCTGGGCTGCATTAGGAAGATCTTTGCCAGCAGGATGAGGGAGGTGATCCTCCCCTCTGCTCAGCACCGGTGAGACTCATCTGGAGTGCCGGGTCCAGGTGTGGGCTCTCCAGTTCAGGAGAGACATGGACATACTGGAGTGAGTCCAGGGCAAGAGCACGGAGATAATGAAGGGACTCCAGCAGCTGACACAGGTGGAGAGGCTGAATCCATGCTGTGACTGTTAAATAATATCTGTTTCCCCTGCCCTTTAGCCTTGTCTGCTCAAACTGTGAGCAGTTACAGCCAGGGAACATGTCTTTGTATCTAGTACCTGAGAAACATGATCTTAATTGAGCATATAATACTATTATAAAAGTACTTATTCCTTTGAATGGGTGTGCTGTAGTGTAAGTGTATAGGAATCTAGTAAATACTTCTATTGATGTTAAAAGGTGGCAAAATCATAACAGAGAAAAAGAAGTGGTTTCATGTTGTGAGTAATTAAGCCATGGAAATCAGAAACACAGAGGTGGCCTGACTTAGTACCTTGGCAAGTTTTAAAGCACTATTGGGCATGTATAAGGTGAACAAGAATATAAGAATTTTGTCATGGTGAATAAATGTTGTGTAATACTTACTACACTTCACATTTAGACAATCTTCATCCCATAATGGGGCTGGGGGCCAACCCTGAAGGTGGACTCCCTACCACTCCCCTACATGAAATCGTGACACCTTCTGCTTGGCCCTTCTCCCAAACCACTGTAAGCAGGAGGGGAATCGGCTCAGCTCTAGGTCTGGTCCAGGACAGCAGATTTGCAACTTCTGCTTATTCATAACACTGAGAATGTCAAAACATGCAAGCAGAAAATCAGTAACCAAAGAACTCTCTTTTTAAAAACAAAGATTTTTTTTTTTTGTGAAAAGCTCTTTCTATTGTCAGCATTTCTGCATGATTCGTATTTACCTTTTGCTAGGGAGTAATTTCACAATCATTTTCAGCTAGTTCGTTTTCCAGAAACCCAGACTGAAACTTAAAAAAAAAGATAAAATTAATTTCTAAAAACAACTCCAAAACATGCACATAATAGGAAAAAAGGAGGGAAAGTTTTGCCTTGAACCCTGATAAAGAGGTGAAGTGTAATACTGCCCTGTTCCCTATTTACCCAGTTCAGCAGGCAGCTGTGTTTGGTCCTGCCAAGTAAAAACAGCAGCAAAATGTTCCTGTTTATATTGGTGCTTCTTTAAATCTGTTTTGGCGGCTCTTTTCTTAGCTCTAATTTATCAAGAAAAAGACACCAGGAAAGACTGGTTCCAGTTG
Source organism: Dromas ardeola (assembly GCA_013398915.1). Lineage (NCBI taxonomy): Eukaryota > Metazoa > Chordata > Aves > Charadriiformes > Dromadidae > Dromas > Dromas ardeola. Next base: position 311,926 of record VYZM01005627.1, on the reverse strand, counting down.
AAAACCTTGAGGCAGGGATCTTTGCTGGCATCAGTGGTGCCAAACGAAGTTGTCCAAAAAAGCCTTCCAAGGCTCAGCCAGAACCGAGCATTGAATCGGGAGGGAATGGGGAGGCTGAAGTCTGAACACAAGCCAGAGGCTGTATAAAGAGGACACTTGACTCCTGCTTTACTGTAGATTTTTTTGTTAGCATCTTTCTCTCCTACAGAAACCTTCCATCTGCCCGTGTTACTTAAGACCCACTGAGAGCCAGTCTGGTCCCAGCAACTGCAACTAGTCCCTTCACCACTGACCTCTTCTGAAGCTCTTCTACGGTCAAAAGCTGGTGGTGCAGTTCCAGCCCTCATGCAGGCAGTAAAAAAAAAAAAAAAAGACAAACAACAAGCAAGCAAAAAACAACTCAAATCCTTGCTGCTTACTATTTGAGCTGTCAGAATATCAGCGCTGGAGAAACTGGATACCTTTCACTTCACCAGTGGGGGGGCCACTTTTATCACCTCCTCACATCATGACTGAGAATAAAAAAAAAAAAAGAAAAGAAATGTTTCAAGTTGAATGAATCCTCTGGAGGTGCTGCAATTTGTCAGATTAGATCAAGGTTTTCTGAAATTTTTGAAGTATCTTCAAATTAAAGGCTTTCTGGGAAACCAGTGTCACTCTCTGCTGCTGGTCCACACAGGACCTGAAATTCTTTGTGGTTCGACAACAGAGAAAGAAATCGCCACCCCAGGATGTCATTGCGCTTTAACCTGCAGTTTATAGGAGCCAGGACTGCATATATTTATTGGGGTAAAGTTGCCAGCTAACCTTTGCACTTTCAGCCAGTCTGTTTTCTTTCTGGGCTGTTGATTCTTGCTTGGCACAGTCACTTAGAGTCGTGCATAGCACTGTGATTGCTACCTGCATTAGCCTCTCTGATTCCAGATTATCTGAAGAACACCGTGCTATTGAGATACTGCTCAAAAATGCAAATAGGCGCTGTGGGAATGCCCAGAAAAGACAGTTTCCCATCTGACTTTTATTTTTGCAAAGGAAGATAAACATTAAACAGTGGAAAGAACAAAAACATGATGGGGGTTGTGAGCAGGACGCAACAGGAGAAGATAGAAAAATTCTCCAGATGAAGTATTTTGCAAAACAACAAATATGTTTGCCTTGAAAGTCACAGACATTGCTTTCTTGTTTTCACGTGAAAATAGCTCTCACACAGGCTTCTTGGGCTTAATGTAATCTTACAAGGTATTTTTAGACTGGGGTGGCTATTGCTACTATCAGAGCGTCTAACCTCAAATATCCATTAGTGTGCCAATTGCTTGCTTACCTTTTAAGTCTCTTGCCCTGGCCTTCACTAACAACGAGGATTTCTGAGTCTATGTGCATGAGCAGGAGACTTCCCCTGACAAGAAGAGTGTGGCAAAAGTGCACTCTTTCTCTAAAAGTCTCGAAAAGAAAGTCAGTGAATTCAAAGCCAAGTTTAGGCAACACCAATACATATGAACCCAGAGATGAAAGACTGAAAATTTGAAGACTATTTAGAAGGCTTAGCTATGACTAGGTGAACAATTTCCTCCTTCTTCTGTGCTCTTTTTATATGATTCAGGTAATGTGGACTTTCACAAGGAGATGTTTTAGCTGTAGTCTGTGTATTTAAGTCTGTAACTGTCTTCAAAGGTTGAGAGCTGTGGGCATGAAGGGTTGTGGTACTTCACCTAAAAGCTTCTTTGGAAAGCACTTTGACGCAACAAGTCATCATGGTATGAAAAAGAAAATACCTCAGACCTGAGACAACATCAGTGTGACAGTTCTGCACTTGGAAATCATTTCCAACCAATGCAATGGTGTTCATTCACAGGGAATGGGCCTAGGGTCCAGAAGAGATCTGTCAGGCAAAACAATGCGCTCTGTGGAACTAAGCCCTTACCAAAAGTGAAGACGGGAGGAGGCAGCATGGCAACATGAGCTCTAAGCAGGCCTTTGGCAAGCCAAACTGGAGGGCAGCCTTGAACATAAATCCTGAAGCCATTTCAGCTATAAAAGATGTCACCAGGCTGTCAGATATTTGATAGCTGATAACACCTTCTCTCTTGCACTCCATGAGTCATCCTAGTTGCAATTAGTACCCCAGGAGCAGCATGTAAATTAAGGGTATAGTTGCCCTAAGATGTACCCTACAGTTAAGGAGGAGAAGAAAGAAACTCCAAAACCCATCCCAATCTCCTTCTGGAGGTGTGTGTCCCTTTCATAGACCGTGCTCCTACAGTTGTGAATCAGCCAGCTCGTTTGGTGTCTGAGCTTCAGTGGGATAAATTGGTTTGGAGGTTGTTCTGCAAGAGGGCAGCAGTGATGGAGTAGGAGATACAGCTCCACTGAGGGATGAGCAAGAAAGGACACTAAGGCATGGAAATAAGTAGATGTGTCTGCAGCAAGGGCATGCGTTCTGCTGATACCATGTTTCCCAGTAGATCTCGTCTCCAGTATTCTTCTCAAGGTTTATACAGTCCTTCCCAGCAATGTATCCAAGTGCCTTCAGGAGGACACTGGTGGCAGAAATGCCATCTGCCAGAAAAAGCTTGTTTGGTTTCATCCACAAACCCAAAGACTGTTTATTTCAGCTGCCCAGCATATACATTGCAATAGTCTGTAAGTTAGTGCCTTGCTTCCTTAGTGGGATAAAGTCAGTGTCTAGATCTAGCATTATGGACCAGAGAGAGCCTTCAAAGGGTGATCCAGCATCCCCAGGCATCGTACAGGGTGCTAGGGACACCTAGCTAATGGAAACACAGGGTGTGCATCAGCCCGACTGTGGAGCACACCTTCCTTCCTTTTTATTCTCCTCCTGATGTCAGGAATCTCAATGCGTTTTCTGCATGACAGCCCAGCTCTTTCAGACCCTCTGAGGCTCTGAAGAACTGCTGCCAAGAAAAAGTAGAGGAGAGATGTATCTGGTGCTGGAGTGATCTTTGAAGACAGGGATGGCTTACCTTTTCTTTCCAAGAAAACTGGGGCATCACGTTCACTCTTTAATCTCAGAGCTTTGTGATATCCTTCTTGATTCCTGTAATATTTCAAAATGTTTGAGGGGTGTTGGGGAATAGCTTAAAATGGATACATTTTTGTACTCTTCCCTAAGCACCACTACATCAGAAACAGGATCTCTGAGCTGTCAATTCTTGTCTTCTTAACATGCTCGTATTTATTTCTATGCCAATATTTTCCACTAGATGAAAGAGCTTTTTTTTTTTTGGGGATTTTACTCTAACACATTCACAGGGAACAAACATATCTCCTTTCTGTCTTTGATTTGCAAGACTACGGAAGCTGATAACTTTCCCTGTCCACTCATAGAAATGGTCTCCTTTCCCCTGAGCATCCCACACTGTGAGAATGTGTTATGCTTGGAGAAGCAGAGGGATTCCTATGAGTACACTGATGTGCAGAGGCAATTACCTGGCATGAAACATTTCTAAACAGTAGCGTGTTTTAAGGCATCCTATAATCAGCATTTTTTATTTTTCCTTTTTAACACATTGAGGCTACCTAATAAAATGGATAGTAACCCTAATAAACTATCCCAAATTTTAAAATGAAATTTCAAGAAATAGGAATCTATAAAATATTTGTAACATTTTTTGAATCTAAACATTTTCAGTAAAAGCATTTCTATAAAATATACAACCTTATGTTACAAGTCAAAACAGCATCGGTAGTTTCGAGGATGCTTTAAATTAAGTTGATTTATACATGTGTTGTTTAATATCTCTAAGCAATATTTACCTCACTTCATATAGATTTCAGGTTGCTTTTGGCAGTTTCTATATAGCAGCTAACTCCTTAATACATTTGTGAATCTGATTAATTTACTTCTAGTTGTTGATGGCAAGTTAATATGTTTCTATAACTAGCAATGATGACAAAGCTCTCCCAAAGCATGCCAGTTACAGATGCAAGCATTATAAAGACTAAATAGTGTGTATCATCTTATAACTTCGTCCTTTGAGATAATGCAAAATGAGGCACAGTCAGTTAAGATATTAATCGTGTATGTTTAAAGTCCCTGACAATGAAACTATTTTATGAAATAGCTTTTAAGGCAGTTATAAGAGTGGTTCTGTCTCCATTAACACCCACACACATGTTTCATAAGCCTCCGTTTCACTTTGATAATTTTAGAACTGGATAGCTTTGTTGTGAAGCCGAGAAAGCAACAAACTCCGTGTTCCTCCTGTGCTGCCTGCAAAATGGGGGAGACGACCTCCAAAAGCGGGTCCCCCTTATAATATAAAAGAGAGCTGCGGAGAGCAGGGCTCACACCCAGGTGATGCCTCTGTGTCCCCTAAGGAGCTGTCATCATTTCACAAGGGGCAATTGCTGCTGGGACCCCCTGTGCGCATTTGGCAAACACCTAACGGCGCAAAAGTGATCTGCTGACGACAGAGGTGTGAGCGAGTGCAAAACTGCTTGTCAAAAGCTGCGTCACAACTGCCCATTCAATTTCATCCCGAGGGGCGTATGTATGTGTGTATACATACAGCTATATGTATATATATACACATATTCACAACTGCCTTAGGCACGGAGCTCTGGTGAGACACTGAGAAACAAAGTGATGACCTGAAGAGGTCTGGAAAGGCTGTTGGGAAAGGCTAAGCTCCTTTAGAGGGCATGCTGTGGCTATAGTAGACAGTGCAAATGCTTTTCCTCCTTTCTGAGCGTTGCTTACTCTTGCAAAGCTGCACCGCTGCCGTCACTGTTTCCCTCTGTTTACGGCTCTGGAGCTGGGATGCTGTGGGTACCGCTTAGGTGAGCGCCCACCTCCCAGCGGAGCTTCAGCAAGAACTGGATCCTCAAACTTCTCTCCCTCTTTCTCTCCCTCCCTCTCCCTCTCTCTCTCCTTTCCCCCTTCTCCTTTGCTCCCCCAGCTCATTAGCTCAGGCAGCATGCTGTATTTCAATACACTGATTTCAAGCTCAGTCCCAGCAGGTTCTCATACAGGCTGATGAGCAGTTGCTGATCTGCACAGACACATTTTTCTGTTATTATCTGGAAGGGATTACTGCTGATTGATTGGCAGGAGGGTAAACTAAGACCCAGTGAATCCTCCCCTACCTTCTCTTTCCTCTCCCTGCCAGCTTTTGGGCAGTAAGAGGTAAATAGCTTGTGCTGCTCAATGAGGATAAAGCACCAATGTGGGTAATGAGAATATGCACAATTATGCAAGATAAGATAAGGGGCTTAGGCATATCGGCGTTCAGGCTCCAGGGGGAAACCCAGCTCCTAACTCATGGGCATTCAGAAGAAACATTCTCAGCAGGATGCGGAGTTCTCCGCTGCCTGGTTTCGTTCATTTGCAGCTGAAGCGACCACCGCTGGGGCAGGAGACAAGACGTCGATGCCAGGGCAGTGTGGCTGCAGGGAGGTGACTCGTGGGGATCCATGCCCCACACGGCACTGACAGACCCCTGCGGACCCCTCTGCTCCCTTCCTGCCCATCTTCAGAAACTACCACACATCTTTTTCATTTTGACGAAAGTAGTTCTTCTCCGTGCCTGCATCCATCTCAGGGTTTCCAGTAGGAAAAAACATCAGAGTAACCTTTCCAGAGTAACACCACCCAGCAGTGACAATGCTGCTGGGAAAACACAGCAGCTTTGGGGTTTTTTTTCAACTTGTGGTTCAGGTGGACCTGAAGCCCCACATAGACCCCAGCCTGATATTTTTTTCTCCACCAGGGTGAGATCCCAGTGCCGTGAGACTCTCCAACATAACCACTGCACTAAGGAGCAGCCACGTCTCTGGAGCATTAACTGGCACAAAACCTGTCCGCAGGCAAAACAGAAGTGTGGCTGGTTACTGCCATTTCTGCTGGGTTTTGTACTGGTGTCAGCCAAATGCATCAAGGATGGCATAAGAGGGATGGGTGAGGAAGGGGAGCGCAGAACAGCAGGGTGGGAATCAGGTGTGGAAACTCAGCAAAGCAAATAAATGAACACCCTGTCCCCCCCGCTTTGTAAAGTCTCCTGACACCGCTTTTACAGCCAATGGAGAAAATGGGTATTTCTGGGACACCACCCGCCCGAGGGAGGGATGGAGGGCAGCCAGCTCTGAAGGAAACACGTCAGCGCCGGCAGCTGCCTCTGAGCAGAGGAAGCCCGTATCACAGTGGCCCGTGCTCTGCCCTCTTGTACATAACTATTTAGATTATTCATTTCCTAATGTTTGCTTTAGAGTAACGGATAGATGCACCGCATGATATTTACTTGAGTTTTGCCTTGGTGCCAAGTTCTATTATCGTGTATTCTCTGTGTTGAAATGTAATAGGGGACACCACCTGCTTGCTCAAGCTTTCTCTCTCAGCGCACAAGACAGACAAAAGACAGATTGTTTTCTGCAGTTTTACACATGGGAGGATGAGTGAAATGCAGGGTGCACTTCAGCAACTCTCAAGAACATCCGCTTTACAGCAGCACGTGCTTAAGTGATTTGCTAAATCAGGACCTTCAGATGGGGCCAAAGTCTTTCAGGAAAAAAGTCCCAGTGCCAGTTATTTGACGGGGGCTGGCCAAGTCCAAACTTTCTGTCTTAATTATAGGAAGGTATTTTATTTATCAATGCATTCTTTCAAGGCATATATATAACTCTTCCACAAGTAATCCAGGAGATCAAAAAACATTTTTTTCAAAGCTCCCAAGATGCAAGGGGACAATAAGAGGAAACAATAATTTTTTCCATTAAATGGCGAAAACAAAAAGAAGAGTGCCACTTCTCTGGAAAGTCACATTGGCTCTCCTGCTTCTCCGAGGCCCTTCTAGGAAATACGATCGGGTTCCTTCGGTTCCCTTTGAAGAGGGCAATGTCACTGAATTTCAAGCCATTCATTTGCAGAGACCAAAGACAAATATTTTCCTGAACTTTGACTACCTGAATCAGGAAAAAAAAATGTTTATAAACAGACACTGATGTTATTGATGACATACTTGGCTGAAATCACAAAGGCTTATCAGTATTCAGGGGCTTCTGAAGTAGGGTTTGTAAATGTCTAATATGTGTGTAAGTGAGCAATTTCCTGTAAATCAATGTACCTTACTTTAGACTTCAGCTTAATAGCAAACCTACCCTCCAAAACAAATGACACAATCATTGCTTTATCTCTACATGAACGCTGCCCCATACCATTTTGCTATTTTCTCTTTTTCTTTTAGCAGAAAATTTGTACTCATCATAAGCTTCAATTATGGTAAATGAGCGCTGTAAATCTGCAATACCTGAATGTATAATCAGCAAACAAAGGCTGATTTCTTGGATGTTTTTATTAAGAGGATGTACCTTAATAAATAGATAGCAACAAATGCTAGCGATGACAACAGCACTGCAAAGTGAGGACTTGCTTTTTATGGTTTTAAGAGCATCTATTCTGATCATTTAAGGGACGAGAAAAGTAAAATGGAGCAAACGCACTGATTCAGAGAAAAAGCAAAGGAAATAACCCCATTCCTTCTTGGCCTTCAGATCACAGAAGGCAGATGGGCAGAGTTTCTGGATACTAGATTTCTGGTATTAGCAATATTTTCATGTCCTGTCCTCCCCGAGCTGACGTAAACAGAAAATATCCTGAATTCTCTGGAGCCCAGCCAATTTATTGGACCCCAGGGTGCCCTTCTGTGTTTTCCAGAGCTGCCATTTGGAGCATGCATTGTGTAGCCAAGCAGCAGAAGTTAAGCAACAGGTTGAAGTAGCTTTCATGCTGGTGCTGAGCCTGGTCCAAAGCTCTGTCCTGCACTTTATTTCCAAGCCAGTACCAGGGTCTAACGCACATAACTTGTCCTACGGATCTTCCGGAGTGGACCTGTTTTGTCATTTCCCAGCCACAAAGTTGGCGAAAGGCAGTCTGTCCGTCTGTCTCTTGCAGGGCTCAGAGGGTGCCCAACTCAATTGCCGTAAAGTGGGAGCCTCCAGAGCCATGGCTCAGCGTGAGCTTTCCCTTTTATAGAGAACCTGAGGAAAGCAAACAGCCCGGCCTGGCTCCCTCATGGGCATCGGTGTGCTACAGCGTCCCTCGGGAGGCTGGCCCTTCGGCCCCGCTCACTATCATGTGCGACGGGTGACGTAGATAAGTATGTGATGCTGTGCTCTTTGGACGGCGGCTGTTTGCCAACCTTTGGAAGAGATCGAGGCTCTTATTTCACAACCGAATGGGGGAGAACTAAGGCATTTTGGAGTTGGCCCCACCTGAGTACACACATTTCTGTTGCTGAATGTGACGTCTAAATTTCTACGTCTTCAGGTATCCATTTCCATCAGTAGTACAGGGATACACAGAAACCTCTTACATTGAGGAAAAGACACCAAAACACCACCAACAAACAGCTGGGGCTTAAGATCGCTTTGAGACCTATGAATTTTAAATTATCTTCTCGAATTCAGAAGGGTTGGCCAGAGAGAGGGAGGAAATAATCTGGATTATCTCACACATCTAAGGCACTAACCAGAAGCTAAACCAGGCTTCCCTGAGCGGTGACATGTATGAAACCTATTTTCCAGCACCGCTCTCCTGTGTGGATTCTCTGATGTCCAGACAATAATGGGTTTATCAGTCATTGCCTGACATGGTGCACGAGGAGGATCTCCCTTCATGATAATTCTGTAATCTTATACTCCTCAAAAGTGAAGAATTAAACCACTAGGTTCACAAGTTATGGAGGTAAGATAGACACACGCATACCCGCAGACTTCCTAAGATTATGTATTAACCTCAGGAAACAAGGCTAATTTATCTGTTAGAGTAGGAGATGGTACGGTAGCTATTCCAGGCTCTGCAAAGTGCTTACTGAAAACCCTATGCTGTTAGCTAAGAGGAATCCCTGTTATGTATCTTCACCCATACAAAAGAGAAAGCTTGGCCTCCTTATGTCTCTGATGAGCACAGACACACAGCACAGCTGCCCACTTCATGATGTCATTGGCGAAATCTCCCTGCACTTCAGTGGAGCAGTCAAGTGCGCATCGAGCTCCTGCTCAGCCACGCAACGTAAGAGCATCAGAGCAAATGTAGGAAAAAAATCCACTCCCCTCATCTAAACTCATTTCCCTCTGAACTTCACGCAGGCTGGATGCAGGATAGCCACCTCCTGGAGAATGGCCATGTGTTTGTGCGTGGTGTGGTCACCGTCACTGTGAGGCATTGCTTTGCCCTGCCATGCCCGTGCTGCACTGGGACAGCTGGACATGCAGCCCCACGGTTCAGATTCCAGTCTTTCCACCAGATACCTGTTTTTGTGCAATTAACCTGGCGAAATCTTGTCTCAGTGAAAGCCAAGGGCCTTTCCCCAGCAATCCCAGCTGGGGCGAGAAGTCCGCTGTGCCATAAGATGCCCACAGTCTGTGAAAGCTGCTTTCATCGTCATCGCTCAACAACCTTGGCCATGATTTTTAAGAGCTCTACTGAACTTCTCCATCCCCAGGGGATGGCTGCAGCTTGCCAGGGATGCAGGCGGACCAAAGAAACCCAGGGTGCTGCTTCTCCTGCCTGCACAGTGCTGACTGGCCACTACTGGTGGAGCAGTTCTGGGACCTAGGAAAGTCTAATGCCCTGGCAGGAAAGTGTGATTGAAGGTGAGAAGCTCTGCCCCTGGCCTGCAGCTCTCCTTTGTGAAGGCTCAGTGAATGGCTGAGGTCAGGCATGAGCTACGCTGAAAGACTTAGGAATTCATTCTCTCGCTGCAAGCTCAGTGAGGAGGATTTTCTCTATTATATCTGAATCCCGCTATATAATAAGAAACTAATTATCTTAAATGAAGTCTCAGTGCAACTGGTGAACTAGATGTAATGTATAATCACCCCTCATATCGACAGGATAGCAACTAATTGGCTACTTTCCTGCAATCTTCACCTCAGCTTACCTTGGTATACAATCACTTCACTGCTCTGCCTCAAACTTCCATTCTGCACCAAGTAAATAAGGGCGCAATCTTTTCCATTAATTTTAAGAAGCTTGGGAGCAAGCCCTGCACATGTGGGAATTACGGCTGGAGAGTGGTGGTGCTGCCTGTCACCTCCTCTGAAGCTCTCATTCACAGAGCTCATCACACACCGGTCCCATACCCCAGAGGCTGGAAATGCACTTATTAGCTTCTTGTAAATATGCCTGCGATGTCATTACAGGAGGACAATGGATTTTTGTGAGCCGGTATTCACTGAAAAAGCCGATGCTTTTCACAGATGCAGGCCACTGAGTCTGACCCAGTAAAGCAGACTAAGGTCAGGTCAAACCATTCAACTCAACCAGCTCATGAGAGTGTTTCAGCAGCACTGTGTTTGGGACCATTTGGGAAAATGAAGCAATTAGTGCATTTCTGATAGTTACAAGAAGCTGGCGTTTCCTTTTCTGCTCATACTCCAGGACGCCTTGGGGTTTTCCAGGTTTACTACCTCTGTCTACCTGGAAAAACTTGAACCTGCATTAGCTGTTTCCTTGAGCAACGTGCCAGCCACCAGCCGGGGACTACTTTCCATGGCTGATCCTGGCATCTCTTCCTGGAGTAATTAAATTCCATATATAACATTTCAGTAGTCACTGGAGCAGAACCTGGGCCCCAGCTGCCAGTGTACCGTTCATATGGCTTTTGTCTCCTCGTCTCTCGGTTAATGTTTAAATATTGAATAATTATTCTTTACTGAGAAATATTTAAGTGGGAGAGGTACGCTTCTGAGGGCTCTTGCAAGAGGGATGGGTGAGGTGAATTTAAAAGAGAGGGAAATTTGATTTGAATCCAAATCTAAATCAGAGTGAAGACTTGACCTGCGTCTCTCATCCCTTGAATGAATGGCCCAGCCACGAGAATACAGAATTGAAGAACACCACCATTGCACCTCACTACAGGCAGCCAACCCCTTGGAGGGTATTTGTTTATTCGCTTGTTAGGCTTCATCTCTGAGATCCCCCAAAGGCAGAGTCAGGACCACCCTCAGTCAAATCCAAACCCCTAGAAGTGCAGAGACTCCCTCTGTCAATGACAGCACCCTGTCGTGCCTTATTGCGGCTGCTGTGGACGTGGGGGTACTCTCCCCGCGATGACAGCAGCGTGCATGGTGGCTGTGGAGTGGCAACAGAAATCTGTCCCCAGATTTTGAAATCCCATACATGAAAAACAGAGATTTGCAATTACCTGGAACCAAAAAAGAAAAAAATTCTCTTTGGTCAGCCATTAAAAAAAAAAGGTTTTATTTTGAGAAGCTTTCTTTAGCCCAGTCTGTGTTAATTCTCCTCCCCCCCTCTCGGTTTTGTTTCAGGCTGTGAAATGAATACATCTGCTATTTAGCACGTATAAAATGCAGGCTGTATTTGGTCTCTGGATTTTACTGCAACAGGCCCAGTTCTCTCTAACCCCAACCACCTGTTTGGTCCTAAAGCTAAATATGAGAGTCAACATTTCCGTATACTGATGTTAATTTTAATTTATTTTTTTTTTTTCTCCCAGGGATGCATGTTCCCTCTTTGAAATGGCACAGAAGACAATGGCCGTACCTCAATGTCACCATGTGTTTGTTGCCATACAACTGTCCGTTTCAGTACAGTGTCCCCATGGTATATGCCAGAAACCCTTGTCCAGCAGGCGCATGTGCGCAGCAGCACTTTTGCTTCACTGAGATTGCAAAATGAGCAGGGACACCGTGCAGCAATGACGCAACAGGACCTTGCTGCAACCTGTGCCTCCAAATTCCTGTGTGATCCTTATCTCAGCATCAACACGGGCAGCTGGGCTCACTGGATCAGCCCTGATCTAATTTTGCAGGAATGCTGTGGATTCTGCTGTCACCTTTGCCTTATTAAAGCCGTTTTAAAGCACACATATGGCTTCCTTCTGAATGTCACGTGTAGTAGCTTTGTCTGGGCTTTTTGAAAAGTGTCAAAACCCAACAGGAGCTGGGTGCCAGGTTCCCTCAGGCTCCTCTGAAAATACCTGACTTGAGTCTTATTTGCAAAGGATGCTGATACAGGTGCAGAACCAATGCCCTTGAACCCAGCACTGGTGGCTTTTCTGTACTCTTCCTAGGTATAAAATTAAGAGGAACTCCTGTTCCTCTTTCCTCCAGCTGATTGTGGAGCTTTCTCAGTTTCTCCGTGGCACTGTGAACCTCCACATTATCTTCTCCACTGTGCTAGGATTTGTGTTTACTTGGGTCTCTCATTCAAGACACAGTCGTCCTGACTTACCCAAACAAGCATCTTACTGCATCTTTATTTGTAAAGGTGCTGAAAGGTGCACAAGATCACAGCCCTGGAGCCAGGTGAGCATCTCATGGCCCTGTGTAACACAGCAAGAAGAGGAAAGGGCAACACCTCGTATACAGGCAAGTGGTCCAGATGCAGGAAGAGAAAAGAAAAAGTTTCTAATGAGGAGAGCTGGTCAGGAGCACTAAGACTCTGCAGTTAAGTCATCTCCCTGAGGGACATTTTGTGTAGTACTTGAGCACTCACAGAGATGAGGACTGAAATCAATGTATTCAATGTATTCACTGTATTCAATGGTGCCCGGCAATAGGACAAGAGGTAATGGGTACAAACTTGAGCATAGGAAGTTCCATCTCAACATGAGGAGGAACTTCTTTACTTTGAGGGTGGCAGAGCCCTGGAACAGGCTGCCCAGAGAGGTGGTGGAGTCTCCATCTCTGGAGACATTCAAAACCCGCCTGGACGCGTTCCTGTGCAACCTGCTCTAAGGTGACCCTGCTCTGGCAGGGGGGTTGGACTAGATGATCGCCAGAGGTCCCTTCCAACCCTATGATTCTATGATTCTATGATCCAGGTGTACCCTTTTTTCAGGAGGCACATGGCCTCAGCCACGTGCTTGGAGCCACCCTCACCTGTCCTCCAACCCCCTAAGTGTCTGGAAAGTGGGACAACTTCAACTGAGAAGAGACCAGCACCAACCTGCACTACCAAAATTTGGTGAAGGTGGTTGGACTTTTGCAGTAGGAGATACACTTTGAGCCTATGTCAGGCAGGGAACAGAAAAAATTTGCCTACCCTTCGGTCTGTGGGAAGATCAGTCTGGTAGTTTGCTCTGAGGTCACCTGCCAGCTCCTCACCATCAAGATGGGGGAGGAGAGGAGCTTGTAGATCCCAGCTTGGTTTTATTTGACTCATTGCTTAATGCTGTCAAAATGTGGCCAGCTGTAGTGCTACCCAGAGCCAGAGAGTAGGCTGCTAAGTGGGAGTTTATCTTAACTTTGTTCATGGGAGTGGATTAGCTGGTCATATCTTATTGAAGGGCTGGTCCATAGTATCTCTGTTTCCCTACTGTAAATAATAGGATAGCTCCCAGACTTTTGGGACTGTTTGGAAAAGAATGACCTTTGTTGTGAGGAGCTTGGAGTCAGCACTACAAAGCGTGCATTGGTGTCCATGCACGTCTCAGTGAGTGCCTGAGATACAGGTGTTAATAGATGCCATGGATACAATAAAGAAGACGACTTGTTCCCTGGTGCCGTGATATTTCTTTCTATTTATTCATATTACACTTATTATAACACTATCAGCATGAATAGGGTTACAATAATGAGGGCAAGAGAGATAAGATCATGTGCCTGCACAGGCTGCTGGTACCTTGCACAGAGCTTGATCTTATTCAAAGGCTTAGATGTACTTAAACCCTATCCTAATACTTTATCACTTTAAGCCTCTTATGGCCTTCATGCTTCAAAAATACACCCTGGACCAACCAGCCTGACAAAATGGAATGGCTGAGACTTTTGATGGTACTTGGGGCTTGTGCCTTGCATGCCCAGCCAAGGGGAGCCAGGATCCTCAGAAAAACCCTGGCAGCCAGGCAGGGTCCCCCCAGGTCCAGGGGGCAGGAGGGGCTCCCTGACCCGCGTCTCTGGGGAACAGGATGATGCTGGGGGACATGAGCATGGGAACATGTCCCTTGCTGGGAAAGAGGGGATGGAGGCGGGTTCATGGTGCTGTAAATGAAAGCCTCTGCTCAGCAGAGGGCTGTTAAATGGGTGAGTTCCCACTCAGTGCTGGCACCCTTTCTTGTGGAATAGACATAGTGCCAGAGAACCAGGTCACCACCATTTTAGGGTAGAAATCTGGGGGTAGGGATTATTTTCTTGTCTGTGTGCTCACACTGCTTGGCATGATGGAGACCCCACTCTAGCCGGAGCCTGTCGCTTCGACTGGAATAGGAAGAAAGGAAAATGACAGCAACAAAGTGACTCTTTGAGAATGGAGTTTGTTCTGGAGGGAGACCTTTTTTGCCTGTAAAGTTTGAGCATTGTGGTTTGAGGGAAAGGCATTATTATCTACCATAGTTCCTTTCCTGAGACGAAATAAGACTTCAGTATGCTTGGCATTAAAGGATGCTTTTAAAGTGTTCTTTTGCAGTATATTTTGTTGCATATATCCACCAAGTGTGGGAATAAAATGTCATATTTATGGGTTTACTCATCATGCGGCTTCTCTTGTTTCAATGAAAATAATTGATCCCAGGCATGTACATGCAATAATGCTTTACGAGGAGCCACATACTGTACCAAATGCTACATACTGTACGCACAGACTAGAACTTTGTGTCAACCCATGTGAATTATCTGCAAGGCAAAATACAGAGGAATTCTCTCCAGGGTAACACTGAGGTTACAGCAGTTCATTTAGCGAAGGGGAATCAGCTTCTGGGCTGCAAAAAAAAGTGTTACGCGATCTGCTTGTGGAGCGGTTATGGTTCAAATACAAGTGTGCCAGGAGTAAATACTTACTAAAAGGAAGATTAAAACACACACTACAGAAGGTCAGCAGCAATGATCATATTCCAGGGCACGCTGCAGACAGCCCGCCGGGGGACAGGCTGAGCAGGGACGGCAGCACACAGTAACGCTGGATTTCAACTGCCCCGTGGTGCTGGTGATGCAGGCTGGGCTCGCTTCCTTCTCTCCCCCTGGCTTCCCCATCCCAGCCTGCCTGCAAACGCATCTCGATGCACGTGAGGGTGGCAGAGCTGCTGGGATGACAGGATGATGGCACCCACGCACCCTGCCTACGGGTGATGATAGACACGCGCGGGGAGGGAGCGTGTTTTTGGGTTAGACGTTACCTCCCCACCCCTGCCCACTCTCGTGACAGCACAGCGTCTCCAACCTTTAAGTTCAGACGCCCTGATTCACCATTAAACTTGTATCATCCTGCAAAACCCTCTTATGTTGTCAAGAGAGACCTCAGTGAAATTGCTCTCTGTGGGCTAACGCTCGTAGCTGCCGTGCACATCAGTGAGAGTACACATCTGTCAACCCAAACCATGCACCTGCCAGGTGTGCTTGGACCCAAACTGCTAATCAAAATTTGAGTTTTTTCTATGCTGGGACCCCTCTGGCCACATGTCAACCCTGTACAGTAGAGTCTGGCCTGGGAAACCTCTCTAGTGCACTGAAATGCCGTCTCAGTGCAGCTCAGACCCCAAAAGCTATATAGCGTGTACATGATGTGCCTCGCAGCCTTGTCCCTTAGCCTTGTACCACACTCCTCCTCAAGGTAAAGATGCAGTGCTGTCAATGTTAATTCTTTCTCCCACCCTGCCCACCATCCTGGTAGGAATTTGTTTCTTCTCAGGGAAGCCCATGGGCTCGTCTGACTCCCTGACCCCCCCATGCCTGATGGGAGTGCAGAAAATGCAGGAGGAACTGCAGATTACCCAGGGCCAGATCGTGTCTCCGTACCTATCAAGGGTCAGAGATACCAGCCATCCAACAGCAGTAAACTGTGGGAGTTATAGGACGTGTTGACACCTAATAATCTGATCCTTTTTTACTCATTCAGAGTTGGGAAATCTGCCTGTCAACATCTTTTGAGTTTGGTTCTGGGGACCAAGTCTATCTGTGTCAGACTTTAAAACTGTTCATTTTGCTTCCATGTGTGTCTGTGTCCTTTCTTTGTTTTGTTGGGGTTTTTTTTTTGTTTGTTTGTTTGTTTGTTTTCCCTCTCTTTGACCTTATATATGAACTCCAATAGCCATAGGAAATGGAGGAAACATTCTTGCATCAGGTATAGAGGTGAAAATTACCTTCATGAATGTTGTTCTTTGAAGAAAACAAAAAAACAAACTGATGGCATCCTGTGACAAACCATATTTTCCCATCCGAGCCAAGTGCTGAGGGAGAGTCTGGGTGGAAGGGATAGATCACTCCCCATCTCTGGCCTAAACCTCTGCTGTGAAGCGGGAAGGAAACGGGGGAAGGGAAAAGCACCCAGGTGTTTTATTATGTTTAGGCCTCCCGTGTCTTCCTCGGGCTGGCTAAAGCCTCTGAACAGCGGAGCCACCGCTGCTTGAGCAATGTGGGGCTGGGACAGCCCTGGGGGTGTCTGTGCCCTGTGCGCGCCGGGGCTGCGTGACGATGACGAGGGTGATGATGAGGGTTTGCGCAACCTGGGCCAGACAGGTTACCCCAGTGCAGAGCGGGGTGAAGCAGATGTTGCGAGAGCCAGCTGGACAGCAGTCAGCCGAAGGCAAGTGAGACCCTAATTTCCCATCCCCTGCTGCCCCCGGACACAACCCGACTCCCAGCGTGGCGCTGTGGACCCTGAAGAGGAACTGCTGCACCAAAGCGGGGGATGCAATGGGATGAGCGTGGCAAAACCACAGCCCCTCAGCCTCCCCTGCAGCCCCTTCTCCCCCTCTTCCTTTGCCCAGGAAGTGCCTGGCTGGGTTTTTTGCAAACGTCTGTTTTCTAAAAATTACTTGGCCGTTCATTCTTTCCATTTCTAGACATCACTGAGAAATGGAGGGCTGGGAGGGAAGCTGTGGCCACTCAATGTGACTGCCAGCAGCTGTGGTAAGCCACTTGGACCTGAAGCAAGCACAAGGACATCTGCTTCAGCCTCCTCATACCAGACGCCACAAAAGTCCCTGCAAGATGCTAAAACAAGCTTGAAGACTTCAGTAACAAAGGCTCCGATGCCTAAAGACTTGACTTGTACCACAGCCAGAAAGCAGCAGGGGTCATCTACATCTTGGGTCCTTTCAGTGCAAGTAGATCATGGCCAAAAGTTGCTGAGAAATAAAAACAATCCTTTCCACGCTCCAACAGCCAAAGACAACATGATGGCAATAGAAATGTATCTCAAAGATTTGGAAACAAGGACCTTTTCCTAAATTCTACTGGCAATTTTCCTGCAAGTAAACTTGATTTGTTCTGTACATTGGCAACCACAGCTTATAGAGCTTCCCCTGTGTCTTGATTTCCATGTAGCTGAATGCTCACGCAAATTTTCCGGAAGCTGCTCAGCAGGCTTCCAGTTCTTGCTGGAAAGGTGTATTTTAAAGTGGGATTAAGAAAGGCAACACAACTGAGGTCAAGAAGATTAGCAGTGAAATTTTGTTTAGCTAGACTGATCATTAACTACACTGTACTGCAAGATTTCTAGTTTAGCTGCCCTGGCCCAGCTGTTGAGGTAACAGGGCAGTTTTGCACCTTTCAACAATGCTGTGGGTTTATTTCCCAGCAGAAATACTTGAACTGTGTCCAAGTGAGTGATTGAATCCTGCCTCTTGCTTTTCCCCCTCAGCACAGGAGGACAAGCAGGCCCGCTTGGAAGAGAGCTTGCATTTCTTTCTGCCTTGCTCTCTGACGGCACATCAGCTCAGCTGCGTCTTATCACTCCGATCTCTGTGGGTCTGAGTCTCTGGTGTTAAGAGAGTTCAGGACCACACAGAATCAGATATTACATTAGATGGATAACATGAGACAAGGACCAAAGCTGAGGCTAACCCTGAGAATTGTGCAGTTGGAAAGCAGATATTGCATTAGCTGAGTGTCATGGATGATGTTTTCAATACATACCTCTTCGATACCATGAGGCTACTTTCTGTACTTTATAAAAACAATTTGAAAACTTCAGTGAGATATTTTGCAAAATTCTGCTAATCTGTTTCAGTATAACTGTATGTTTCTTCTTTTTTTTTTTTTAATCAGAATATTACCCTGTCACTTTTTTCACCATAACGATCCTTAAAAAAAAAAGGGCTAAAAAGGTTAAATCCACTACTCCAGTGTCAAGGAGGTAGGCTATGAAAACATAATTTTACAAGCTGCTGCCAGACAGTGAATTAAGAAAGATTCACCCTGACCAGCAAGGACACCGGATATGACCTTCTCTAAAAGTCTTTGGAGTATAAATATTTTGTATCAGCTGTGTAAAATACCAATGCAATGAGCGTGTGTAAGAATGCTGACCAGGCTGCAGCACGTCTGTCTGACCACAAAGGCAGCCTGGGACCCAGAGGGTTGTGATGGATATGAACTGGGGAGCCTTCTGCCTTGGGACAGGCAGTGACAAAGGGTTTCTAGGATTATTCTATCTGAAAAATAGCATCACTGACTCCTGAATGCAGAAGGACTCTCATAGCGCTCATGCCCCATAAAACCCGAGTTCAAAATTGTTGGTGTTCTGTTTATTTATGCACCTCCCCAGTCCTAAATAAGTACCAGCAGATGCCATGCAGCACTAAGGCTTAAAAAATGGAGTACTGGTAGCTCAGAGAGACTCTCCTAGTGCTGGTCACCTCTACTGTGGGTCCAGTACCACTCAAGTTGTCACCAAAGAAAAGCTGCATCTGATGCATTTTTCTTTTACATCCCCCTCCCCTGTGATGCATGTTAGGGAAAAAGTAAGACTAGACAATACCCTGCGTTCACGGGAGTGAAGTTGCTGTGAAGCTGCCTTAACTAGGGGGATTTTCCAAAATTTCAAGGTCTAGTTTAGCATTTCATTTTGGCACTGGATTTGTCAGGGAAAGTGGCAATCCAGTACTACCTAACTTGGAAAGCTTTTGTTCCTTATGGATTTGACAAGATCCTTGCTTGAAAGCTCTTTGTCTTTCTGCCCAGTTCTCTTCTCTTCCCCTTCCCATTTCCTTCCTAAGTGCTTTTTCTCCAACTTGAAAAAAAAAAAAACAAAACACACCAAACAGGAACACTTATTTCACTCAGAGATATGGATTTCTAGCAAAGTTATCTCTGAAAGTGCAACTGGCTTAAAACAGCTCAATGGGACCTGTGCCTCTGCTCACAGATGCAAAGGGGACCAACCACCCATAAAGATACTCCAGAAGGGCTTTACTCAGTCGAGAACTGTGCCAAACTAATAGCAGAAGGGTTCAGTGCTGTTTCCATTCAGTAAATCACCCAGAATTTGTCAGATGTAAGGCAGATTTCAACCATAACATGCCCCAACGAAATCTCCCTGTGTCTCAGCACCCTTTCTCTGTCAGTGCAATCTGTAAGTCCTCAGCAAAAGGGGAAAAGTGCAAAGGCATTTTCTCAGATGCACCCTCCCAAATTCCAGCTGTCTGTGGCTCAGGGAACGAAAGCTGTCCTTATTAGCCCTTCATAAACTCTTCTTCTATGAATTGGTGAAAACTGTTTTACTGATGCCCTGCTGTCTTTTGTCTTGTGTCTCAAACCAAAAATACAAAACAGAAAGTTCAAGATAGAGGATGAGGAGCTGAGGGCCGTGGCCTCAGACGGCAGCAGGAGTGCTGGGAGAAGAGTGAAAAAGAAAGGAACTGAAACAAGTTTGCTGTGCAACATCATGCTATTTTATGGCTTAGCAATGTCAGAATCAGCTCCTGCTTGCGAATTCTAAGAGTTTCAAAGATTACCTTTTCAAATATTGTTATTTCAGAGAAATATTTTTTTCTGTCAAACATGTATCTGTATATTTTCTAGTTGAGTGCTGGCTCTAAAGAAGGGATAGGACAAATAATGCATGACTTGAGTGACTGATTACACTTCATTAAGAGCAACTGTTGTACGTCTAAAAAGTCCAGGGCAGGAGCAGCCTACAGCAAAACACATTCCCGTAATCCTTAAAAATAATCAACCAATTCTCAGAAATTAGGGAATGATTGGAGGGCTATACTGATTGAACTATTTAGCCAGAACAGGTGATTCGGTTACTCTAATTAGCAAAAATATGTGGAGAGAAGCTTGAAAACCACTTAGCTGCTGAATTGTTTAGCCCAGCGGTAGTTGTTGCTTGTTTTTATCGGCCATTAATTAACTGATACATTTAAAAGGCTAAATCTAAAAAGGCCCCTTACAAAAAAATAACAGCGGCAAACTGAGTGCTTTGTTTCATAGTGAAAGCTGGAGTAAAGGTCTCTGAGTAGTTATCGCCGTCACCCCAACCCACTCATCTGGAGCCTTCGCTGCAGTTTTACCTCTGCCTGCCCTGGGCACGAGTCTTTGTCCCAGGGCTGTGTGTCCTGGTGAGCCACGGTGAGCCTTGGGAGCAGCATGGGGCTGTGGCTGGGACATAACCTACCTGCACGCTGCATAGAATCGTAGAATCACAGAATGGTTCGGGTTGGAAGGGACCCTAAAGATCATCTAGTTCCAACCCCCCTGCCATGGGCAGGGACACCTCCCACTAGACCAGGCTGCTCAAAGCCTCATCCAGCCTGGTCTTGAACACTTCCAGGGATGGGGCATTGACAACTTCCCTGGGCAACCTGTTCCAGCATCTCACCACCCTCACAGTAAAGAATTCCTTCCTAATATCTAATCTAAATCTACCCTCCATCAGTTTGAAACCGTTAGCCCTCGTCCTATCACTACACTCCCTGATAACGAGTCCCTCCCCATCTCTCCTGTAGGCCCCCTTTAAGTACTGGAAGGCTGCTCTAAGGTCTCCCTGGAGCCTTCTCTTCTCCAGGCTGAACAACCCCAACTCTCTCAGCCTGTCTTCATAACATAGGTGCTCTAGCCATTTGATCATCTTCGTGATCCTCCATGCTATCCAGCTTTTCTCTGCACCAACGGTAGAGATAATGTAATTTGGCCACAGAGCGTTGGTCACACTTGTCTGCACTTCTGAGCACCGGCACGGACCTGAGCACGGACCCTCGTGCTTGCTCTCCTACCAGCCACTGTCAATCAGGATGCTGTGATTTAAAATTCATGAGTTAATCTGGTTCTGCAGTGGAATGTCTCTCAGCTGGAAAATGCTTGTTCCATGAAGGCAAAATATTTTGCAGAAAAATTTGTTTTCTTCGATGGAAGTTATTTTCTAAAAACTGGTCAAAAGCCATCAGTCAAAAGCATTCCTCTTCAGCCTCTTTGAGACAAAATTTGATTGGCCATTTCAAAGCAACTTTTCTATTTTGTATTAAGAACAAAACATAGTATTCTCATTTTTGTCACCCCAAAAATTATCCCACCAAAAGTATTATTTTTCTCTTTTCAATTTTGTCTCCTAAGCAATTTACTCTTTTTTCAATCTTTTTTAGTCCCGTTCCTAAAAGGAAAAGTTTTTGAATCACCAACTTTCCTTTGAAATGCAAAAAAATTTGTTCCCACACAACCCTTTTAAATAGAGGGAATGTCTTTCAGCAAATGTCCCTGCCATAAGGAACTTCCAGACAAAACTGATTTAAAAGTAATTCAATTTTTCTTTCCTTTTCTGCACAAGCTTCTGCTAGTGCTCACTATTGTTTCTAGATTCTGTTCTTCATTCACAGCAGACTCATTCTGACCTCAAACCCTGCTTCCCACTAAACCTGGGAACAGAGATTCATAAATCCACTGGATATTGAATACCATGGATTTGGTGGAGATAGTGGTTTTACAGCCTTCCGTAATCCTCCTGTCCCCAGTGAAGTCTCCCTGTCCCACAGGCTATAAATGAGGAGACACACTGCATCTTTGTCCCTACTGAAATTACGTCTACTCCACAGGTCCCAATGACCTCCTCTCCAATGCTCTTGATAAATATCTGATTATACTCAGGGCAATCGCGGGCAATCCCTCTTTAGCTTTGAAATTGGCTGCTTCTACTTCAGCCCCGAAAAACGGCTCGCCAACCTGAAAGCTTGTCTACTTTTTCAAACTACACTTGTTTGCCTAATAGGAGATAGTATCTCAACCTACAGACTTTGCCCTGCCTTTTATTACAGCTATATTTTACAACAAATATTACTCACAGGGACAGACATGGTGAAGAAGAGCACGAGACAGCAGCAGAAGAGCAAAACACCATCATTATGCCAATGGCCCCCGTGTCATAGGCACCGGGATAAGATTCAGCGGATCAAATACAGACATCTCTGTTGTTTGCATCCACTGTCTGCTGAGATGGTCCTGCTCTTGGTGTCAGGATAAGGCCAGGATACTTCACATGAAGCCTTGCTCTTCCATAAGATCCCACGAGAAGCTGCCCCCCCAGTGCTTTCTCCAGCTTGAAGTGAGATATTAAAATAGGGCAAGAGGGTCTTCTAATTTGGAGAAACCAGTGCAACTAGAGCAGAAACCACTTCTTCGAATATGCAGAGAACAGCAAAGCCAAAACCCAATGGTCTTTCCAAGATTTTAACAAACAATCCTGTTTCCAATTCTTCATCAGATAAGAATGTTTTGTGCACATTGGGCCAATTTATTCTGGAGCAGGAAAGTCTGTAGCCACACACAGCCCACCACACCGTTTCCTGTGGGAGTTGCTGAAAAATATTCTGTCCTTCCATTCCCCTGACCAAAATATTTCTAAACATTCTGGGAGGATCTTGCAGGCAACCATGTGACTACATTTAGGAAGCAAACAGCCAACTGCAGGCAGTCACCAGAGGATGCACATTCATTCCTTGTGTATCTTGCTGAGGTTTTTATGAAAGAGAGCTTAACCTTTCTTTGGCTTGCAGAGCTCTAACCAATTAATTGCTATTTATACAAGCTAATTCTTTATAATTATAATAGGAAAAAAATTTCCCTATTCAAATCCTTAGAGAGCATAAGGAATATAAGAACAAAAAAGAACATCTAGCCTTGAGTATTTGACCTGTTCTACTAAATTTTCGAATCAGAGCGGAGTAATTCTTCCAGGATAA
This sequence comes from Dromas ardeola, assembly GCA_013398915.1. Taxonomy (NCBI): domain Eukaryota; kingdom Metazoa; phylum Chordata; class Aves; order Charadriiformes; family Dromadidae; genus Dromas; species Dromas ardeola. Next base: position 289,055 of record VYZM01005627.1, on the reverse strand, counting down.
AATCTCTTCTATTTCAGGAAAGCATGTGTATCTAGGGAACCATAATGGCATCATGCAATATGTTGGTCATTTCCCCCATGTAGATAAGAATTAAATCTTATTTTCCTACAGTTCCTCAACTACCGTCTTGCTTCAGGAATAGTTTAAAGAAATGTGAATTCGTTCCATATGCTTGAAATCTTCTGCCAAATTAAATTCAATAGGGTATTCTGTTTGTAAATCTTCAAAACTATTAAGTGGTGTAGATTATTCAGCAAATCTCAGAGATGATGAATTAACTTGGGAGCTATATAGAAGAGTATCATCCAGATAAGACAAATTACCAAGCAAAAAGTTTGTAACAAAGGACATCAAGCTGAAATTAAGCCTGTGGGGAAATCTTTTTTCATAGTTTGAAGTTTTCTCCTCTTCCTAAGCCTATTTCACCACTATTATGTAATTAACAGTAAATGTCTCAAGTAAAGGATTTAGGGTCCATGAGCTTCATTTTGGTCTGCACCAAGAAAGGAGCTGGGTCCCAAGACCGCAATGTCTGGATTGCCTCTGGCTCTGCAGAAAGCTCCCGTGGGTACCAGGTGCTGCTGCCTCTGGAGTGCACATCTATCCTTTACAGATATTTTAGAAGCACTAACCGTAACAGCTGTCTGCAAAGTCTGGAGCAAGTCTTTAGTGGAGTGTCTAAAGAAAGATGCAACAATGGGAGGGAGTCATACTCGCTTCAGCTTTGCATGAAGAGGTGGAGGTGCAGGGGGAAACCCTTGCTGTTCTGTTCCATAGCCCACTTCTTTGCAGCAGTAACTCCCAGTGGGTCCTGTAAGGGAGGTTTCTCCAATGCCCAGATTGTTCTGGGACAAAGGACTCTGGTGGCTGCAAGGTTTGCATTATCTGAACCATCCCAAAATTTCTGTGATGATGAAGAACTGCAAGGCAAGTGCTGTGAAGCAAAACACAGCTTTCAGTCTGGATCAAGTGCCTTGCCAAGCTCAAGAGAGGGCTGCAGTGAGGGACATGCCCAGATTGGCACAGGTCCCATGAAACAACATTTCTGCTGTGTTTACAGGAGGGAGGATCTGTCGTCTCCTCTGCATACAAAGATTTAACCTTGCACGTTTTTGTTCAATTGTAGATGACAGAGTGGAAGGACACATCTAAACTTTATGAAGAGCTTCAGAGGAGCAGCAGCTTCCTGAGACCCAGCTTTTAGCCAGTGACTGAGCCAGGCAGGGGCAGGTGAGACTCCCCCTTTTCCTGGCTAAAATGTGGAAGCATTTCCAAATTTCATGGCTGCAAAACCCATGAATCCTGCAGTGTTTCCTTCCCATGGCAAGGGCAGAGTCAGCATCCTCTTCCCTTCACACTGCAAGCAGTTACAGGAGCACTAGCAGAAAATGCTGTTATTCCAGATCTGTCGTCGACCTCATCGGGGCCTTTCCCAGCTCCTCCCTTACCCAGCTGCCTGCCACACTTCTGAGAGACCAGCCATCTCCTCTACCTATTTTTATTATACAAGATCCATGAACTAAAGACACTCCATTTCTCTAATATGGTTTCACCTCCAGTTCATCGAGCTGGAATTTCCCTTCTCTTAGTGCTTTGTCCTTTCCTGGATGAGGACACTCAACAGGCATCTTCACTTTTTCTTTCACTTTTTAATGAGAAATTTCATGCTTTCATTAGTTCTGACCTACAGAATTCCTCTTCCTTTCGCCTATACAGACTGTTTTGTTACTAAATACAAAACATGACACATGCAGCTAGAACAGCCACCAAACTGGTTTCACACTGGCAAACCTGATTCAGCCTGAAGGACGTGGTTTGGGCCTCCTCCATCTATACCATGCAGGGCTGTGTTTCAGGCTGAGACAGCCAAATGACCCTGTTTTGGGTTTGTGTCCTAGGCCAGAAGGGACAAGTTAGTATATTTTTTGGCCCAGTACAAGGAGCAGGGAAGCCTGCTGCAAGTCTAAAGACAGCACTCATTCCTCCAGAACCTGAAAGGGTGCTCATGTCAAGAATCCGTCGAGCCTCGGCCTGTTGCAAGAGCCTCTCTGGCCAAAGTTGGAGGAGACATGGGAAAGTCCAAGCGTGCTGCCACCTTCCTCTCCTCCAGGAGCCCTGCCTTCCCCTCCGGCTGCAAACGCAAAATATTTTCAGCACCGCACCAACTCTCCTGCTTTGTGCATCAAGAAAGAGATGGGGCACAAACACCTCCCTCCCGGTTACTTCTCACACCCCTCCTTCGTTCATTATCTCTGGAGATGAACACTTCCGCCACCCCTGGCCCTCTGCTTTCTCTTTGCTTTGGACTGAGGTAATGAGCTCTGCCGTGCCATGGGAGTGTGCTGGCTGGGAGCGAGGGCTGTGCGATAGCATGGTTTGTGATGCCTTTGAACTTGCTCTAACTGTGGTTGGCATCGTGAGAGTTAGCACAGTTCCTAGGTCCCTGACACACAGGTGAGTAGGGGCAGGAGATCTGACCTCACACAGAGAGCTGGCACGTGTCCCTGGCCTCACAGAGACTTGGGTAAGAGGAAACAACTAATCTGCTCACAGCCAAAGCTTTAGGCAAAGTTGTCTGAGTACCTGTCTGCGTTCAAGCCAGCACATCATTAACAAACAACTTTGTATTTCATGGGGAGATGGGGATAATGGGGGACTCTTCCTTAGTCTATCAGTCCTGATGCAGTAGATATTCCTGGATGGCAAAAGGGGGAAGTACCCAGCCCTAGGAGATAAAGGGAGAGGGCTTACTTGGCACTATATCGACTTCAAATGCTAAAAGGGATCTAGTAGGATGAAAATAACTACACACATTAGGGCGTGCCAAAAGGATTAATGCTTCCTGTCGTCTTTGTCTCTGCTGGTATATTTTATTCACAACTGGTTATTTCTTCATTATTGACATAGCAGCAAATACTAAACAGTTTCCAGTACTGAAACAGTATCACCCTTCCTCTGAAATAATGGCTAGGTCTGTCCTTTCCTGCCTGATAGGTGGCATCCACCCAAGCAATATGAAAAAGCATCAGACTTGGATTAAATTTCTCTCTCTGTGGTTTTTCAAAGCAGGATTTAGTGTACTACAGTTGGGAAGAAAAGTAAGGCTGAGATCCACGTCACTTTTCAGGAAAACCCACCATTCATAGGTGGAGCATCTCCTGGTAGAGAGTCCTGGACCCCACTGAGTGTGCTGATCACAAGGCCACCATGCAAAGGCAGGTTGAGACATCTTTAGGTGCAAAGGGAGTCTCCAGAAAACGGATGCACCCAAGATCTGGTATTATGTCCCTCTAGTCTATGTGGAGAAGGCTGTCAGGCAGACCAGATTGCACTCTAGCACAGCACTAGAGCAGAGCCAGTCTCCATTGCAAGTCTCCAGACATACTTGCTTCTCTCCACCAATCCTTCAGGTGGTTAAAGTAGATAAGTTAAGAGATTATTTTCTTCTCTTTAGTGTGTAGCTTTCCTTGTTGGGAACACTCAGTTTATTTGCCTCAGGAGGGGCTGTGCAGCTTTCAGTTACCCTGTTCAACCTCACCCTTCCCTAAATTCTCACCATAGCCATTGTCTTCTCCTGCTTGGTCCGTTTTCTACCTTCGCACCCCCTACCTTTTCTGCCTCTCCAGCAACGTGTCTGCAGCCAGACCAAGGAGTCTGCCATGGCAATTTCGTACTACTGCAGCAACAGTTCTGAATACTGCATAAGTTGAGAAAACTTACTGAAAAGTTACATCAAGCTTGGAGCCAAGATGTAGGAGCTGGTATACAATTAAATGATGTGCTGTAAATTCTTCTAGGCAGGACAGTTGGGAGACCAGTTTCTGAATGCTCTGAACTAAAGCCAAATAAATTCTCCAGAACTGCAGTACAGAAAAAAAAATCAGAGCCATCGTCCTAGTTTCACAGATATGTGGTAGCAACCACCACATCTCTTATTTCATCATCATCATCATCATCATAACTCCATCCTCAGACAGGCCCTACTTCATTCACAAGTTTAATGCACAGAATCAGATGTAAGACTGGATATGTAACAAAATAATTCATATTTCAGAGAAGTACCATGTAGTACAAATATCCAGGGTACCCCAGAGTATCCTAAAAAAGTGGAAGGATGTCTCCTGTGAAACTCAGGGAGTTTTGCTGTCAGCTTCAAGGAGATCCGCACGTAACCTTAAAAGGTGCAGCATGTTCAAGAAGAAAATTAGAGGTCACCAAGTTTTTGTCATGGTTTTAAGGTGCTTCTGCTACAAAACAAAACCCTCTTTGCTGTCATGAAAAAACACCATCCAAAACACGATAGCCTTGATATTGTTGAGTCTGCAACAGAACATAAACACACTCTATTGGCAATGTTGCATGAAATAACTGTCTTCAAGTGACCTTCAGAGTGGTAACACAACAGATCATATTCTTCATTATTATTATTTCCAGGCTGTTCACCATAATATCTCAAGTATCAGCCAGATAAGCAGAAATGCATCCCACTGAGCTGATTTTTAATGTCTTGATTTGTCAAGTAACAGGGTGTCTGTTGGCATACATGATTCTCATTCACATACATTGGTGCTAATTGCAGGAGAATATCCCGAGCAGCTATTTTTCAAGCACTTAATATTCACGATTATTGTGAAGAATTTGCCAGCCTGGCCTGGATATAATTAATAGCTTGAGAGAAACATTGTGTTTACTGCTATTGCTAAGCTCTTCTGAATGCAGTTTCAGGGTGGTGGATTGACTAGTGCACGTAATCTTTAAATGATCAGGTTGATAGCGCGTGCTAAGAAGACAGAAGCCTCTCTTTGACAAGTAACGAGAAGAAATCTAGTTTGCGGACTTCAAGGAAGAAGTTCTTCACGTATTAAGAGGAAGAAATGCCATGGTGTGGTGGGCTGGATTTTAACTCTGTGTGTGGACTTGATCAGCAGCATTGGAAAACTTTTAAACAGTAATTCACACAGTTCGGGAGGGGGGGAAAAAAAGCTTCTCTTCATTGTTTGCACATTAGAGTAAATAACATTTGATGACAGGAAAAGGAACATTTGGCTCTCTCCACCCTAGGACTCTGAATTTGTCTTTTAAATTACTCGCTTATGGTTATGCAGTGGATTCTTTAATGCCTTTTTTGTAGCATCCTGGTTTTGGAGGCTGCTGTATTTTCTTTTAATTAGAGCATCCCTGGCCCACCTCGGGATGCTCAGAAGGGACTGGGAAAGGTACAGTGGTGGAATTGATGCCCGCCTCTGCCCCACCGGAGCTTTCAGCTTTTAAAATAACCATGCTTGATTACAGGATGGCCATGGAGTTATTGACTGCAAGGGCCCAGCTCGTTAAAATTGAACTTGAATAATATACCTTGGCCCACTCACACAACCCAAATGATCACTCTCTATTTTTACAGAGAAAACCTGGAAAATGCTGAAAGGGGCCAAGTGAGGTCTCCAGCCACCCCTGGAAGGGGGGAGATGGGTTATTCTCCCCACCGGCTTCTCCTCTGCCTCTCACGGACATTTTTTCACTAAAAGAGTCCCGTTTAACGTATTTTCTGATGTAAAGACCATTTTGCCTCTCCAAACCCTGGCCACTTCTCACCCGCGGGTCTCCTCAGCTTTATGGGGACTTGCACCAAGGTCACGTGTGGGTAGTGTCCCCTGCACGGCAGACTCCCAGCCGTAGGACTACAGCTGGGGTAAAAACATTTGATTGCTACTAACGAGCACTCAAATCTTACGCTTAAATTTCACTGTAAAAGGTCCCCCTCCCTTCTCCCTCGTTTCTGCCAGAGGAGAAGATGGCTGCCAGCCAAGCTGCTTTTTTAAGCCATGTTTTTTAGACAGGTGCCTATAGACCATTTTTTTTTTTT